>BLAZ01001497.1:679239-681739 GCA_014633955.1 Acropora tenuis
AGGAACTTAATCAATAATTACCATAACAAAAATTTTGCACGTAGACTCGCTTTGAAAGAGAGACTCAAGGGAACTCGGAAATGGCCCATTATGTTTTTTCTTGCTCGGTCTAGTTTATTGCTTCTCTTATTCATAGTTAGTTTCATGAATTTGATCTCTTTACAGTCGTTTCATTACTAGCCATCAGCTCTACATATAACTATCGTATTATTCTTAGTTTCGTTTCGTTTCCACCTGCGTAAGGCCTCTAATAATGCGGGGTAACGCAAGAAGCACGTGTTTGAGCTGCCTGCGAGTATTTCAAGAAGTTTCTTTAGAAGATGACAATGTAAGTGTGTTAAGGTCTATAGCTAGTTCCAATTTCAATATGAATGAAAACTGATCTTCATAACAAAGACTTCGCATTTAGCCTCGCTTTGAAATAGAAGCTGAAGTGAACTCGGAAATAGCCTATTGACTTACTTAAGTCTAGCTCCTAATATGCTTGGGACTAAGCATAGCGATTGTAGAAATTACCGAGACTGAGCAGCACAATCTGACGATACAACTCCTCAAAAGGACTAAAGCATGTTTCCAATAAGTGTGTCACTCATCCGGAAAAAAAACTGACTGAATTATAAAACGAGTAGGCGATAATTATAGTAAACTACAGAATGTGATATTAATCAAACACTAGCTAAGACGAAAATGATTGCGTGGCCAATCATATGAATCTAATCATAAATAAATAAAAACGGCGTTTCAAAATTAACAGGACAGCTTATGGAAGATAAATTTTACTCTTTATGGGTGTGCGATCATCATTATGACGACTAGTCATTTATTTAAGAAAATCAACACATTTTATGTTTTCATCACCTCAGTATATGAAAGTAAACTCTAAGCCCGACTAAAATGAATCGGCGCACAGAAATGACCTTGTACAATCCCCACTGTAGCAAAACTGTAATTACAAACGTTAGAAGAACTTTCCCCAAAATAACTGATAAAGAATTCCCAAAGAACCTCACACTTGATGAAATGTTCAGCAGAAACAAAACAGAATCATCTACGAATGAATGAATTAGTGATATTTAGCCAGGAAGCTCCACTCACTCGAAGTGGTTTTCAGAGAGGCCCTGCATCCGATCGAATTGGAATGAAATAACTAGGACTGAGTCAATTCTACAGCTGCTTGCCAAACATCAAGTAAACCATAGACGCTAGCAACAATTCCCGGCAATTAACTGTGAAGGAAGAGAGCTGATCTTACCTCAAAATCATCGAGCTGCAACCCTTCCTACTGCCATGCGACTCTAGCTCTGGATACAAAAAAACGGAGCACACTTCGTAGGACTAGCTGAAAACACTTTAAGACACGATTTGGGGACCATAAAGCTGTTAAAAAACCTAAACGAAATAACTAGCATAAAATTAAGCAAATACGTTTGGAACATGATAGTCGACAGTATCAAGCATTTGAATGATTTGGAAAATGTAGAAGCAAACCACTGCAGTCATCCCTTCCTCCTAAAGATGGGCTTCATATTAACCTCCATAATTTTGAACCACCTCTAATCACTTAAGAAGGGTACGGTGAACTCTTAACTTCATGTTGACACGCAAGCAATTTTCATCTCAGAATTTTCAGAAGTACCGTTGTCACGCAAAACTTGAAAGCATGGCAACACGTATTTTAATTTTATAACAATTGCATTTCAAATTTGAGTTTACAATACTCGTGAGAAATATAGATCAATTCTTGCAGATCAATGGTGAAAGTTTAACTCTGTGGTTGAGTCGATTTTTTGACGAAATATGTAATCGTTGTGGGCCGAAATACCCGGCTTGAACTCTGTATGTGCGGTATCGAGCGTTATTTGAGCGACATTAATTAGCTTTTCCCTGCTACCCTTTCAGTCCCCCGCGTGCTTTAAGACAGTTGAACTTTATTACTTTTAAAGACTATGCATGTGACCTGAATAGTGCGTTTCTGGTGGGTGTCACCTTTATGAATTATTAACGAATTTTACAAGTTTACTTTAAGTCCGTGATAGCTGTGCAGAACAGCTGCCAGAGTGCTCCATGGAAATAACCAGAACGTGATTATTAGTATATCAGTAACGCTATACTAATAAGAAAATGGTTTAAACCCTAGAGTAACATACCGTGATTGAAAATGACCATTTGGCTATAGTAGCCAAACTTTCCAAACACTTAACTAGCATTCTTAAACCCTTAACTGACAATTTCCGACACAAACTACAGTCCGACGACTTCATTGACGCTATCAAAACGGTATAAAGCCCAGACGACCACAAATATCCTTCGACGTCAAATCATTTTTCACCTGTATACCACTTCAAATTGCCCTTGAATGTACTAAGAGCGCCATCAACAAAACATTACGCACAGACTACCTTATTGACCTACTGCACCCTTACTTGAATTCAACCCACTTTCAGTGCAACGGTAAGCACTACAAGCAACTACACGGAACAGCTATGGGCTCACCTATTTC
>BLAZ01001497.1:704239-706678 GCA_014633955.1 Acropora tenuis
GGCTCTCTCGTGTGAAAAGACCAACCTCTGAGGTGGCTTGTAAGGGTGAGAGTTACTGTAGCATTCTATGCACGCAGTGCAGTTACCGTGTGCATCAATATACTGTTGAGTTTAACTTATGGTCATTATCTTCCTTGTTTCAGAGCTGACTGAAGCAATATATAAAAACCAAGGAGGCAATCCAATGCAAATTTCAGGGTACGTTTTAGGTCCTTAAGCCGTCCGACCAGTGAGCAAAAGTGAAATTAATCTCCCCTCTCCATGAATTAAAATATTTCATAATACATTCCTCTGAAAAACGTCGATCTAAATCATTGTCTGTCGCCCTGGACCTATTTTTATCTTATTTTTACTTCATTTATAATTCCTCAGCACACTTCACGAAAGAAAAACTTAATCCTGACATACTTAGTTTGCTTGTCAACACATTTCTCCCACACCCTATCTAGGCCGTATTACTCAATTAGAATTAAATGCTAATTGTTTTGTACTCGAATAACTCCGCTCTGGATCCCTTCCGTCAGCGGTCACAAGAAGAATTCTTATTTATTTACCTTTTTTAACTTACTAGAGGCCCTTAGTTTCATATTAACGCGCATGGTGTAGAGGAAGAGAGATTATGTTGTCTTATCATAAAACATTTTAAAAGAGAAATAAATGGCGCAATATGAAGCTACATAACATTTCGGCGTCATCTTGTCGCCATTATCAAATTCAGATTTAAGCTGTTCATTTCAGATATATGCTAGTTTAGGTGTAAAGAATTCAAGAAAAATGTGAAGAACATGTCAGCTAATGAGAAGACATTTACGACTTTGACATGATGCAGAACTTCTTATTCCGTCCTTTGTTTCAGATGATTGATGGAGATTGTAATGTGCACGCTTCAAGATTGCTTCCTTCTATCACTGAGAGCCTATTTATTGGATAACTAATGAAAGGGAGACCACAGTAACAGAGGCTTCTCAGCGTAATCATTAAGCATTTTCCCACTGTAATACAATGAAATGAAAAATAAAGTCTCGATGACCTTTTAGGTTAAAATCGAATATATAGTCAAGTTTAACTGATTTCCCAACTCGTCTGCTTTGGTAGTGTGTAAAGGAATCCTTGTTACAAGCGCCCCGAAATGTCAAGATGAACCCATGCAGATCCGGCCTTGCAATTGGCCCCCCGAGCGAGTAAGATGGGGTTATTATGCTCTGTTATTCGCTCACTCCTATGAAGAAATAGGGTTATCTATGTCAGATAATAATTCCTTTATTGGCCAAGTTTGCTTGGCCAAGATGGCGGAATGTTAGCATCGTTCGTTCTCTTTTTGCGTGTTTATAGAAAAAACAAAAAATGACCAAAAACAGAACTTGGTTGATATCCAGCCTTACTACACGACTTAGTTAGTGGGGCCAATAACTAAAATCAACCAATCACGTTGCTCTATTTGCAATTGCAGGTCCAAGTCTTGAACTGGGTACCTTCCACAGGGCTGCACTCGGATTTATTGGATTAAGTGGCTGTAGATTAACTGAAAAAAGAATACTTTGTATGTGAAAGGTTCAATTTCTTTATCTTCCAACTTCCTTGTCACTTTAAGCCGCCAGAACTACTAAGAAGTGAGTAAACGCTGGGTCGGCTCTCATTAGAATTGCGTTCTCAAAACTAACGGTTTCTTACCAGTCCGTGATCACAGGATTTTTTCTGAAAAGTTTTCAGTCGTGTAGTAAGTCTCTTATTAATCAGGCTTTTTTGGGACGTTATGAGAAATAATAATCTGGCTACAATAGTACGCACGTCCCGATTGGCTGCTGAGCGGGCAGGATTTTCTTGTAATGACCGGGCATTATGAAATTTTTTTAGTGTTAAATTTGCCTTAGATAAAGACAAAAATTGTCTCATTTTAAAAGAAACTGTTTCTGTTGTCCCTTCTGGTTTCGATTACACGGCCACGGTTGTCTCTGTTCAGTGAACATGACCTCGAATGACCTCTTGCGCGCCCAAACGGATATTGGTTCCGGTTTTTTTTTTCCAGCGCTGAAAAGGCCATATAATAAAAAACTTATTTACCCCGTCCGCTTGCTCAATACATCAAAGCCGAGGTCTGAGATTTCCCTGTAATGACCTCACTCTCGGTTAATAAGTGGAATATATAACCCTTTGTCTTTTATGTGCGGACATCGCTGCGCTCAGTCCGTTTTCTGTCTAGACCTGGAATTCTACCAGTAGGGCCTTCGTACTCATGCAAATATAACGTGCATATATATTGACCCTATATACAAGAGCGTTTGACGAAGAGACATTCTGAGTCTGCGACAGGAATAGCACCCATGACCTCGCGCAGACGCTCTATCCACGGATCAACGAGAACTCATGGAGAGCAAGGTAATTTAACTGAGCTTGTGTGACAGGCGTCCCGCTTTCTGCTAGGATCAGCACTGTCGAAGT
>BLAZ01001497.1:799637-801805 GCA_014633955.1 Acropora tenuis
AGGGACAAGATTACTTTACTGCTGGTTCAATAAAGAATCTGAATGCACTATTGTTCCTTGCAACTTACCCTTACAAAAACGTTTGTTTCAACTAGGTAACCCATAAAACAAAACACGTATTGATTTTTGTTTTCCTTGGCTGTGTTATCCAACTGTAGGAAAATGGCATCAGCCAATAAACATTTGTGCACCCACAGCATCAAAGGAAAATTGATATTATATGACTAATACACCCACACTCATTCACTGTATTGTCTGGCATCATCTCCAGGGGACCACCACCGTTTTGGTACCTATTCTGCATTAAGTTATTTTAAAAAACCACATTTTACCAATTCTCTCTGTGTTTAAATGAAGCAGAAATAGAATAAACAGCAAGGTGTCCACCAGCAGGAGGAGGGCTGACTGATAGCTGGGTTTCAGCTGCACTCGAAGTAGCATGAAATAACCTGTGTATGGAGTGAATAATCAATTTATACAACTTTGCCTTTTTTTTTCCGAAAGGCTATTTCGATATTTTAACATAGCGATTGGTATATGAATTTAACTATAAATTTTCGCTGCCTTTGACGTTTTGGTTTTAAAAATTGTCGCCATTAGGGGTACTCCGTTAGAAATTATTATGGGAGTTTTACCAGTAGTTCTTATTTGCAGTTTCATCAGCATTCTAAAGTCACTAGGAGAAGAATAGCCATCAAACAGGCTCACGATAGTCTGTTTGCAGGCTAGCTGTAGAAATGAACCTAATCAGCCACTGTCCTTATTTAATTTTCCCTCTATTTCTTCTTCATTCGGCAAGTTCGCTTATTTCCCTCTATATGAATTAGTAACTAGTCATTATTCCTGAACTTATTCACCTCTGCTTAAATGGATCAATTCCCATTATAACATAGCTAGAATTTTCACGTAATCAAATTTAATAGTGCGAGCGTGCTTCATATTCTTTTTGAGCATGCTAATGACGTCAGCAAACTAACAGCTCGTTGAATTTGTGTTATAAAACAATAAATTCATGTGTCAGCTGTACGTATGTCAGGATATTGAGCACTTGGGAACTTTGGAGAGCACTCAAGAGGTTGCGCCTTGTGCAACTCTTACGCCCCTTTCGTGCTCTCCAAACTTTCCGCGTGTTCAAAATCTTGACATACGCACATTGACGCATTATTTAATTGTTAAATGAAAAAGGCAGCAAACTTACTTGCAATAATATATTGATTAAAAGATTCGAATCATGGTGATATTGATGGTAGTCCAGGAAGCAGATTGGATGGCGTCCATGAATTAATACCCCAACTATATGGCCTCTCAAGTGCCAGGCTTTCTGAGAGGTTCCATGTCTATGCACTGAAAACGGTAATTCTGTTTTTGTGGTGTCCATGCCATCAATGGCCAAAGAGAAGTGCTTGTTGGGCTGATGGTGCGCTTGCCAGGCTCTTGACATATATGCCTTTCTTTCTTCCCTGCATGTATTGTGACATCACATGGAAGTTAGTATAATCAATCAGGAAAGCTCTGACTCGGTTTTTGGTGTTTCTTTCCACCACCAGCAATGTGGAGCAGCTCTTGCAATGCTCTATTGTTAGATATTGAAAGCAGCTTCCATTGTCTTTAAGTCTAGGTCATTTTTTCAATTGTTTAGCCTTTTGTTTTTGATTCGGGTAACAAACCAATCACTTTGGACCTCACGAGAGGTACTACATCACTCTCCACCACTGCTTCTTTACATCCTAATATTTGGACTGTAGTTTTAGTAAAGGCCAAATTAATAGCTTACCTGACCCAGGCAATGTGGCTTTTTCTTCTTTCGTCTAATGCTTGCTTTTGAATAGGATTCGTCGTTCCTCTAATTTCCAGGTTGAGGTTGCAGCAAGTGTCACACTTGCTAAAACGGTTTTCCTGAAAGGTTGACAAGACTTCAGTTCAGTGCCCACACGGGCACCGAATCTCACTTTTTGGTTTTGGTTTCTAAAATTGAAAGGGTTATCAATAAACGTACACTTATACTCTTAGCACGATCCGTAATTGCAGCTATAAATTTTACATCCTACCTTTGGGATTTTAACATGTGAATAACCCTCATTCCAAATTTTCCTGAAGAGGCTTTCACTACAATTGGTCTGTCGGGTGGATGCTATTGTCTCTTGAAACTCCTGAACACTGCCACTTTT
>BLAZ01001497.1:821886-824386 GCA_014633955.1 Acropora tenuis
TAAGTTATACCAAGGAAACAGGTAAGTTCTAGAATTTCCATTTGTAAGGTCATTTTGGTCGACAAGGATAACAATTTAAACTTGCTCATGCTATTTTCTTAAGACTTATTTTCTAAATCCAAAAATATGGGGCTTTTCTTCATTCTGGTGTCCTTGTTTATTGCTTTGTCCTCACATCAAATTGAAGCGTGAAGTTTCAGCAAGTGGCTCTTTACCGAGACGAAAAGCGACAACGTATCTTGAATGGAAACTTCAAATCAGATCCAAATCGCCAATTACTGGTATCAAAGATAGCTTCTCATTTCGTGGAGGACAAGTTTGAGTGCACCTTTAGGTGCTTTAGTCAGGCCTTGTGTAAATCCTATAACTTGGCAGTGAGTTACTGAAAAGCAACAAATACAGGGCCCACGACTCTTTCCTTCAAGTCATTGCAATGTTTCATCGCTTCAGCCCATGGGTAAGTGAGAATATCTATTTTTATGTCATTTGTTTCTTTTAGTTGTTAAAACAACAATGAGCAAGAAAGAAGATAAAAAGAAAATAAAGAGTGGAAAAAAATTGGTAAATTAATTATGCTCTCTAAATCAAAAAATGGCTATTTCGCACCGAACGCTCGCTATTGGAATCGTCAATACTGCAAACTTATAATTCATTAGTTTTCGAACTGCATTACGTCTGGTGGTCAGGGCACATAGAGGCATCTATTCTTGTATAATTTTGAAACAAAAAGAGAAATTAATTTCAGCTCCAAGGTCTGGTCGATCCTTAATCTTTTACTTCAAAGAACATTTCGGAAAATGCGAGAGGGAAATAAACTTTTGGGCAGAAACTTTTGAAATTATATTTTCCTGTCGCAGTTTGCATTATTGACGCTTCCAACAAGGGTTCCAAGATGAGGCCCTTCAGTATTAAAATAATTTTGTTTATTATCGTTAAGGTTTAATATGGGCAGATGTATTACATGCTAGAATTTGGTTGTAATTACGTAATTTACATACCTCACGTGCGAGGATTCTTCAATCATTGCAAACAAGCAAGGTTTTGAAAAGAGACTAACACTGTCACTCAGTCTACACATAGAAGAACAGGCCTCAGCACGCAGAAGAATTGACCTTTCGTATGATAGTTGCTTAAAAGTTAAGTTCATAGGGCATTCTGGTTTGCTTAGAAAATTTGAGGGCAACGCCACCAAGAGGACAGAAGAGAGTCGTAGATATCACCGATTGTTGTAGCACTTTTTTGCATAGGTTTGCAGCAATGATGAGCCATGTTTTAAAGAATTGACCACCGGTAGGCCATAGCATAGCTCATAGGGTAGGCCATAGGGTAGCTCATAGGGTAGGCCATAGAGGAGACCATAGCATACCCCATGTTTTTTTCCATATCCCTCAACCCCCTCCCTCCCCCCAAGACCACGGCCCATTTGAGACGCTTTGAGCGGTTGCAGACCACAGGCACATGAAAAGCATAAAACATGAAAAGAAATTCGAAGAAAACAGTCCCACTGAATCATGTCGCTAGTTTGTTGGAAGCATTTCTCAGTAGGCAGCCCGTGTGTGTATGTTTGCTTGCTGTTGATGCAAGATTATTAGCATTTGTCTTATGTTTGCGTGTTCCCTCAAGGTGCACTTAATTTCTAGAATAAGTAATTGCGAAATGTTAACTTAGGATTTTGATGTTCTCCATACCGTAATTTAGAACGTGATTAAAGAAATTTATAGAAAAGATTGCTTCAAGCCGCCACTGTCTACTTTGCGGAGTCTCGCAATCCATAAAGACTGTTCATGGTGACAAATTTTACCACAAACCAGGATTTATGTTACAAACAATTACTAAACGAAGTTAAGACCCATTCCTTAGAAGGTCAGCGAGCGAATCTAAACGGTAAAAGCATAATTTGAAGCTGTTGGTGGGCAGAAGCGAAGGAGATCCCCACCGGTTTGAAGTAATAAATCATTGGAAAATAGACTTTGCTCTGATGACGTTTTTTATTCCAATTGGGACCAAACTTTTGAGATTTCTTTCATTTAACTTGGTTCATTTTTGATATGCAAACTAAGGTTTAAGAGAAGCATGTCTTCTAATCACGCTGGTATGCATAAGATAGTTTCCATTAAATAAATACTTTTCAGTCGCAGTGGGCCTACCAAAATCTGTGAAATTTACGCCATCGATCGCTGTCCATTCGGGTGGCCAAGCTCAAATTCAATTTTGTTTTATGGCGACGCAAAAATAAAGAGTTGTACTGGCACCGAATTCTACCTTTTGCAATGCAACGTTGTAATTTTTAGCGTGCCAAATAAAATGTTAAAACTTGTGGAGCGAAAAACATTTGGAAACAATGTTTTGACAGCCAGGGCTCAGCAGAGGCTCAGTAGAGTATCTCCCATGAAAATTAATAATTATGGTTGAAATATCATTGGCCTGGTCGATGGAAGAGCACACGTCGGATGACCAGAAGATCACCCTTCTCAGGACAGCCCACGGCATCTCTCCTTAA
>BLAZ01001497.1:913585-916085 GCA_014633955.1 Acropora tenuis
ACATACCGTGATCGAATCTTCTGCCCAGAGTGATTTCAATTATTGTTTATGTTTTAATGATTTGCAAAAACAGCATGGTTTTGGAGAAAAGGGGCAGAGACCTCTTTATTGTTTGGATAAGTTTCTTTTTAATTGCGCCTCATAAAAAAAAGCTCAAATCAAGTCACTCCTTCTTATGTTGCATGTATTTTACTTTGCTAGTGTTTTTTGAATAAAATTCGAAATTTTTTTGCATGACGTTGCCGATAAATTCCTTGCGATATTTTTTCTATATTTAGAGCCTGTTTAGGGCCCCCTTTCCGCTTTGTCACTTTCAAGCTTTTTTAAATTTGCTACTATTGCGATAACTGCCAATTTTTTCTAGAGACAACATGATGTTGTATTTGAACTACTTGCGACCTCTACAAGGACACTTTATTTCCTATAGCTTTGTCGTTTTTCTTTGTTACATTTGCTATTTTTGCATTAACTGCCGTTGTTGTTAATGCGCAATTTGGTCGTTGAAGATAAAATCCTGGTAATTTTCTTTGACAGCAAGTTTTTGCTAACGCTTTTAATACTGGACATAAGTTTATTTTTCCTAACCACACGCCAGCTGGTTGGCTCAGTTGGAAAAGAGTAGAACACGGAGTTCCCGGTGTTGTGGTCTGGTCCTTCTCTCTAGAAAATGTGGCCGGCTTGAGGTGATGTTTCCAAAAGAGCTTGCAGTGTATGAGGCCACCTACTCAAAAGTATTACTGAACAAGGCAAATTAAAGGTCAACTTTGCTGAATGCTAGATCATCGGAAGAAGTAGATGTAAAGGATATGAAAAAGCTAAATGTACTAAGCGTCAAGATTCTTTTCGTTTTTCTAAGCAGTTAAACACCATGTTTACTCCTATTAATTATAAAAACATGGAAATAACCAATTATAAAGCTAAATAAATCATGTTCTTCTTCAAAACGTTATTCGAGAAAACAACTGAACAGCTATTGTTTAAGTAATAGGACCTTGTTTTCTACGCATTTACCGCCGTATTAAATCCAAGTGGTATGTTTAGGAGAATCAAAGAAAAAGCTTGTTAACCACTCTTGATTTAGAAACTCGTTTAATTTCCAGTATCTAATATAGAATACAAGCCATGAAATCTGTATATGTATTTTCTCTGCTTACATTATTGTTGTTCCATTCCATGAAAGAAAAAGACCGTATTTTCTATGTGAAACCAGCTTTTTCTCACCTTCCCCTAGCATCTAACAAACGCCCCGGTGACTCTATAATCTCTAAGTTAAACCCAAAACAAGGAAACCACAGACTATTGCAAAAGGAAATCACCTCGGCAAGAAACATGACCCATGAGGTACATCACCAATAACTATCGGAATATGCCCTAACAGACGTAAAGCATCGCCTTTCCGGCAAACGTCGAGCTTTTCCAGATTCTGAAAGCTATTGGTGTTGGTCCGGTGAACTGCCCCCTTTGCGGAAGGTACCAGGACTCTGAATTTATCTTGAGAAGTCCCTCTGACTCCAGTGTCGCAAGAAATCAATATATTTTTATTCTAAAGGAATTACTCGAACTTCAAGGTCCCTTTTGGTCTCAATCCTTTAAGACTTGCGTCTTCACACCTTCCATTTCACTACTTTACATGCTTCTATTTATAATAAGCTGGCATACTTTTTTTGTCCGAAAATCAGACTTTAAATTTTCGATAAAAAAAGACACGACATGATCATTTCATGAAGGACTACTACACGTGTAGCACGTACAAAGGTTGATGCACGAATCAGCCAATTAGTAATGGTGATAGGACTGCGTGGAGTACAATTGAAGAAGTAATCGGGTGAGTGATTTCAAATCAGTCGAGTGCGTAGCGCGACGCTGTTTTGAAATTACAAACACGATTACCCCTGAGTTGTCCTATTACGAATAACTGTGTCAATAACAAAATTTGTTGTCCAAAAACTATGGAAAGCATAATATTATCTGAATAAAAGTCATAAACTAGTTAATTTCGTCCATGTTTGTTTTCAATCGGCACCTTTCAACTTGCTTACGAAAGAAATTTTTGTGGATTTTGATTGGCTAGGGCTGGCTTGGTAGTTAAAAATTATTGGCTAGTGGCTTGAAGTGCTCGATATTTATTGGCTGCCTAACTGTCCGATTTGGCCTTTACATATGTTTGTGATCGAATAGATCTAGTCGGAAAGTTTGGACCTAAAACAAACAATTAAGCCATAAATAAGCGCTGTTAACAACCAATCATATTCGAGCATTTTGTGATTGACACAATTAGTAATAGTAACAGAACTTACAGGAGTCCAATTCTGTAATCATACGACTGATTTGTTACTCAAAACTCCTGAGATTCACGAAGAGATTTCATCGATTGGTAAACAGCAGCACTGGCAATTTTTCCTTCCCTCAAGTGTTGGTAGAAACCTTTCATGAACACCATGGTAGCTTCGACATCTATTGCCCAAAGGGACACCAAAACAGAACGAGCACCAGCTGCTAA
>BLAZ01001497.1:936685-940403 GCA_014633955.1 Acropora tenuis
ACTTTATCGCATTCCTTTACAAGTCGACGGTCATACGACCGTGCGATCGTTTCTACGACGCGTAGGATTAGACCGAGTGCGACTGGAACGACTCGTCTGTGTATAAAAATCGTGGTTGATGTCAAAACATTAAACAGTCTCATCATGTTAGTGCCCAAATTGGTTTGGTGGTTGATGGAATGGGTCTGTCGTCGATTATGGAAGTTATACCCACCCACCATCGATTTTTTAAAGTACCCGAACGTCGACCCCGTCGAAGTAGCCATGGCCTTGAATCCTGGTTGCAGAACCCATTGGGGTCGTTTCGTGACCTATAGCATGTGGTTACAAGGTTACGTTCCTCGTCTGGTCGACCGCGTCAGGGTTTATAATACAGTCCTTCAACGTCAACCTAGATTCATTCCGTGTATTTACGCTCTGTACGGACGTTGGCTTTGGGCGAGACTATGGTCAAACGGCGCCAACGCGCCAAGAAGGCGAAGACGAAACAGGATCTTCTCTCCACCTATACGGATCCCCGGGCACCAGGGACCTTAGGAGGGTTGCGTCGATTTGCACGAGCGCAAAGATTGAGTCAAGCCCAAGCACGAGATGCCTTACGAAAAAGTATGGCTTTCACGTTACACCGACCACCCCGTCGGCGATTCAAGATGGCACCCGTGATGGTCTTGAACATCGACCGGCAATGGGTCGCCGATCTGGTGGAAATGCAACGGTACTGGTGCCAGAACCGTGGCGTGCGGTACCTGTTGACGGTGATAGACGTGTTGTCGAAATACGCTTGGGTCCGTCCCATCAAACGCAAGACGGGTGCCGAACTATTGAAAGCCTTCGAGAGTATCGTGGCCGAAGGACGTCGTCCGCAAACGTTGCAAACGGACAAAGGCAAAGAATTTTACAATGCGACAGTGCAACGATGGTTGAAGAAAGAAGGTATCCAACATTTTTCCACGTTGGGAGACGCCAAGGCATCGGTCGTAGAACGGTTTAATCGTACGTTAAAATCGCGCTTGTACCGGTACTTCACGGCGGCCAACACCACCCAGTACGTAGACGTCTTGCCGTCGTTGATCCAACGGTACAACGAAGACGTCCATCGTAGTATCGGGATGGCACCCAAGGACGTGAATGTCAAGAACGAAGCGGAGGTCTGGCAACGGTTGTACGGGCAAGTCACCAAGACGCGACGACGGGGGCGTTTGAAAGTGAGCGACAAGGTTCGATTGAGCGAACGAGTCAAGACGTTCAAGAAAGGTTACTTACCGCAATGGACCGAAGAAGTGTTTCGGATCCAACGTGTGATCCAGGGACCCGTGTTGATGTACAAAATCGAAGAATTTGACGGGACGCCCGTCAAGGGTACATTTTACACGGAAGATTTACAGAAAGTCACGGTAGACGACGACATGTTATGGCATATCGAGAAAGTACTTAAACGACGACGCGGGCAAATGTTGGTACGTTGGAAATGTTGGCCGTCCAAATACGACAGCTGGATCAAAGCAGCATGAGTATCTACGTGACCTTACCGAGTAACGGGGGTGGGAAAGAATTCGGACCTACCAATCACAATTCGGAGTACAAAGTCCGTTTACCCGAACGATTGAAACTGAAAGACGAAGAATGGGAAGTGGCGTTGGCCAGCATCTCGCTACCCACCTTCGATGCCGTCAGACGAAGCATTTTGCACAAGTTTCCCGAAACGACTATAGTCGGGTTCAAAAGAGGTCTGATGGCGTACGAAGAGAAAAACCAACCGGCCGACTCGAGCAGCAACCCCACCAAAATAGTCTCGATGTTTGGGATCGTCACCATGGCGGATGTCTTGAATGGAGTCGTCCCCGTCAAGGACGGATTCTCCTTCGCTCGGAATTTGGTCATCCAATTGCAAACCAAATTGAATTTAGCACGACAGACCGAAATCCAACGTCTGGAGGACTCTGGCAAGGGAGTGTACAACCCATCATGGCGAGACCCCAATGGTTCGAAGGCGTACGAACAGACCATTGCGTTTGGGGTGGACGAAATACGCATCAATGGTAACTATCAACACGCCAGCATCTTTACGGCCATCCACGAAGAGTTGGCGGTGGCCATGGGTATCATTAAAGCCAAAGGTGACACTACACCGGGACCTTCGACACTGGTGGCATTCCAGGGGAACGATTACAAGAAACCGGACTCGTGGGCTAGGGTCCTTTACCCTGTCAAGTAGTAAGGAAAAATTTCTGGAGATGCGAGCCTCTGTGAATTGGGAGATACGAGGATTGAACGGTGGATGGTTCGAGAAAGAGTTTGTCAACCCCACCAGGACCTTGCGCGTGTACAGTAACGCTAACACCAGTACCATGGTGGGCAATCAAGTCAGCGATGTCTTGCGAGAGGTCAATTTCGACAGTACCAAGGAAGGGCAACAGTATTTTGAACCCAAACATCGGCAATACTTACAAGTGCGTCAGCAGGAATACGAAGTGATGGAGATCGCCTTGGACGATTTGAATGGAGTGCCGGTCAAATTAGGACCGGGTGTCACCTCGGTGGTGCTTCATTTTCGACATCGCAATGACGGCGGCGACGGCGACGTATAAAAAAAAGAACAGTCAGAAACGAATCAGTACCGTCATGGACTTTTACATGACCTTACCGAGCAATGGAGGTGGTACAGAATTCAATCCTGAGAATAATAATACCAAGTACAAGGTGCGTCTACCCAATCGACTGGTCTTGAAAGAAAATGATTGGGAAGTGGCGTTGGTCTCCTTGTCGTTTCCCATTCGAGATCATCACAAACATCACATTCTGAGTAATTTCCCACGAGGCAAGATCATCACCAAGGTCAGTGGTACCGTGACATACGTCACCACGAGAAACACACTCGACAACTTATCGTTACATGTCGACGTGCGGATCGAAGATATCACGGACCCCGATACCAATACCGATGTCACCCCCGTGAAGAGTGGAATGGCTTTCATGAGAAATTGGGTGTTTGCCTGCAAGAAAGCCGTACGGGAAGGCGTGCTAAAGGAGATCCGAGATGACAGTAGGCTGAAAGGAGCACGATGGGGCAACGAGAGTGGTACCATGTGAGGGTTTCAATCGTTCGTCTTTACGCCTCAAGACAGTCTCATCATCGACGGGACCGACACCGATATCACGGAATGGGAATACATTCACGTGGACATTCTAGCTCGATTTGATCAATACATGGGGATCATCGCACCAGGCACGGCCAACCGAACGAACGAAGAAGGTAGAAACATTCGACATTACGAGCGGGGGCGTACGATCAACACGGACACTTCAGTGACTGGATTTCGTCGGATCACTAGTGTAAACTGGGACGATTACGTGCAACTCCATAACACAGTGAATTGGGAAATCATCGGTCTCGACAGTGGATTGTTCGAGCAGGCGTTTTCGTCCAAGTACCGGGTGGTACGGATTCTCAGTAATATCTGTGACAGTTCGGTGGTAGGGGACGACAGGACGAACGTCTTGGGCGAAGCGAAAGTCGATGCCGTGATGGCCGAAGGTCAACAGTATTACGAACCGACACATTTACGGTACCTACCCTTACGAGACCGCGAACTGGACGTGATCGAGATCATCTTAGACGATCTCAATGGGAATGTCGTGGACCTGGGGATTGGCATCACGTCGGTGGTGTTACATTTCAAGCGAAGAGGGGCTATAAAAAGCGGACACAACTGTTGAA
>BLAZ01001498.1:7261-24761 GCA_014633955.1 Acropora tenuis
CTTCATCAATAAAAACAGCTTTCATCGACTGTCGGTTCAACTCCTTGTGACTCCTGATCATGCTCGACTTCCTTGCGCTGATCTTAGATTTGCCTTCAGTGGATCGGGAAATGCAGCTGTTGGACCTTTTTCGCCGGGCCAGTGAAGAGCACAAATATAAGTGTTTCTTGTTATGTTTTTCTCCGTAAAAATTCACGGGAACAAGCCACTAGCCAACGCTTGCACTTTACTATTTCTCGCGAAGGTTTTGGGAAGGGAATGAATTCTTTCTTCCCCAATTCCTCTAACTCTTTGAGTGATTTTGGCCATTTATCTGCATATCTCGAGTCTGTCTTACACTCACCCCAACAACAGTGTTTGGTACCAACCATGCTACTTCCTTTTTTTGACGAAATTTTCCGTCATTTTGTTTCAATTTTATAGCTTTCGCTTATACATTTCCTTTAAGCTGGTCGCAATGTTTGTCTGAGTCTGTGCGGGGGGTCTCATAGGTTATCAAGTAACAAAATCTATTTTTAGTAATAGTATGAGCTGGACACCTCCACATGACATTCTTCCAGGAAAGGAGATAATATTTATGGAACCATACAGTGCCAACTCTGTTCAAAGTGGTAAATTATGGCAGAAAATTGCTGACAACCTTAACAGTGTGCAAGGTCCTCATTTTAGTGTTAACAAGAGAGTAGTTCAACAACATATTGGCATCCTTATTCAAAGATTTAAGAGGCAAGAAGCTCTGGAGTTGAAGGAAAGTGGAATGTCCCCAGAGCATACAGAGCTAGATGCTGCAGTTGAGCAAATTATAGCTGTAGAGGAGTCAGGTGACAATGAGCTGCCTAAGACAATTGATGAGAAAAAGGAAAAGCTAGAGGCAGACAGGAGAAAGGTCGTGGATATGCAAGGAAAGGCAATGGAAACAATAGGAAAAACTCAAAAGCAGAAATCAGACCAAGGACGAAATAAGCAAAAATGAGCAGAAGAAGGGGAAGTGGAGGAATTGAACATCTCAAAGAAAGAGCAAGGTAAGTTCTGAAACTGAAAAGTCGAGAAATTGAATTGAAAAGCAAGAAGAGGAGCAAATGCAGGCCCTCCAGACTCAACAAACATAGACGTCCATGCTAGAAACACAGCAGGCACAGCAGAAGCAAGAAAAATAGAATATGCAGGGTTCTCAGTTGAACCTGTAACCCATAACACCTGTCACATGTAAGTGTTACAGCTGTCAAAGTGTGTCGACCAGAAGATCAATTGATCTATCAAATGCAAAGAACAACTTCTTAAGTAAATGACTGCGTAAACTATTGACTGTTTGATTTGTTTCTTTTGCAATGTACCTTTCTTCAGTTTTAGTTGTCAAAATGAAAAGCATATCAGCAGACCACAGAATGACCGAATAATCACTTCGTAACATCCCTGCAATGGACGTTTTATTTAGCCTATATTATGTAGATATTACCACGCAAAGTAACCATGAAGTACGCATGTCCAGTCCAGCGTCACGTGAGTCACACACTGCGAGGTTGTGCCACTGTAATAGAACCTAGGACTGGAAACGAACATTGCGTAACTAGTACCCAACTTTGAGGATACTGCGAGTAACTTTTTTCGTAGACTCTGTCGGCTACATAAAAATCAATCCAGTTTCCTTTTAATGTTGCAATATGCTATGGGAATATTTTTTACAGGATGAAGTAAGTGAGGGTCAAAGATCTTAGTTGTGTAAAAGAAAAAAAAGGGTAGTGCCCAGGAGTGACCTCTAGTCCTTTATGAAGAAAAAAAACCAAAGAAGTTTAATGGACTTCCATAGTGAAGCCTTAAAGTGGTCAATTTGTTTTAGCTTCACTTTATTTGTGACAGCCAGGAAAGAGCAAAGGTAGACTGCCAAACTCGAGCATCTTTGAACAGAACGGTAAGCCCGAGAAAAAAGTTACAGCCTCATTGGAGAAGATCCCACTTGCACTCGATGACGAGTGTTTTCCCCCTTGATCGTTCAAGGTTGTACTCCAGAAAACTGTGAAAAGAACTATTTGTAAGCAGTACAAGAAATTAATTTTTTTAACCCCAAAGAAATAAAAGATGAGCGCTTGACAAGTGACATTCCATATTTAACCAGTCTTTGTTCTGCCCTTCCTCGTGGTAGTTGAATTTTTCACTTTCTGCCACTTAGGTACGGTCAGGCTTATTTCTGGGTACTGTGACACGTTTTAACCCAACTTTTGCGAACTTGCCAAATTGATGAGTGGTACACCCCTACAAAGATGCCACCAGCATTAATTTGCCTAAGAAATCGAGAGCCTTGCTTTTCTTGCAAGTTATTAAAGTTCAAACATTTTGAAACACTCATGAAGCATCTTAACAACTAAACCAGGACGGAACGTACACCATAAAAATTGAACATCTCATGAACCAGTACCATTGTATGAACTTAAATTCATGAGGTATACCTATGAACCTGAATGAATTCTCACCTTTCCAACTGTCTCAAAGCAATTTTGCAGTAACTCAATAAATAGGAATAAGTTAACAAGCTTCGGTCATTATGACTTTTCTTTGTGCTTTCCTTTGATAAGTCCTTCACAGTTGGAGTCTTCATTTTCTCCATACATAAACAATACGAAAGTTCGTAGGGCATTTTCCAGAAGTTATCACTGCGTTTTAACTGGTTGGTATTGCCCTCACGTTTTTCTGGAACTTGGCACAAAATTTATTCATTTGACAGGCGATTGAAGCTCTTTTTGGCTTTGCCTTGCATGTTCTGGATGAGTGTGGTATAAGGTTTGCAACAACAAGTTAAAAGATAGGGTTCATAGCAGATATCTTTGATCCAGAGGTACAGAGTTAACTGCATAATAGTTTTGTTTAATTTCTGCTCTTTGTCTCAGTTCTTGTTAAGGTATATGACGATCCAAAGATTTTCACAAAGAACCAAAACCACGAACAAATACATTATCAAACGTGTTATCATGAATACTGAAGGTTAAGTTATTTTGCTGTCTTTACTGCAGTTTATCTTTTCTTCTTCTCTTAGCCGCATTTTGATTTTTTTCCTTTTTGTGTGTTTCTATTGGTAGGCAGTACTTCAAGCGATCATGAAGAACTAGGGCCTCAATTGTTTCCGTGCAAAGTTCTTCTTAAAAAAAAATATGGACTATAAGAACAAAATATATAATAAATAAGTTCAAGTTCTAAGCTTGACTTACTTGCTAGTAGTTTTCTCTTATTCGAAAAGTAAATTGTCATCAATAAAATTTCACATTTAATAATCACTTTGTGTAACAGAATCTGCCCGATGTTATACTGGTTAAACTATTCAAGGGGCCACCAGCCAGAGAGGTAAATAACCGTCATTAAATAATCACCGTGTAATCTTGGTCAAATAATAACAATACTTTTTCCATCTCCTGAATTTGCTTTGTTACTGACTTTAAGATCCACTACGGCGAGGCTCTGGTACAGCAAAAGTCACTAGTTACGGTTCTAGCAAGGTTTTGCGCCTTAGCATGGCTGTCTGGTGCGGCAAACATGATGAGTTGGCGGAGTGTTCACAATGTGAGTAAACTATTGTATTTTTATTGGATCTTTACTAATTAGAATGAACAGGTGGCATAAAAACGTTAACTTTTACAATATTTCAAAAGAATTTGGGTTTTATTTTGGGTGTTGATAATGAATGCTTGTTATTCTCTTGAACCTAATAGTATGACAACAAAATGGCAGGTTTTGTAGAGTATCAATGCTCATTCAGACAGGGTGTGCAGGGCTATGTAGGAATTAGCTACAGTTGTCTGCCAACAAGAAAAATATAGTACTTCTGCAAAACAAAGACATGCTCACTTGTTCACTCTGTAAAACTCAACCGTCGATGTTGGCTTGATTTCATAGGTGTCAGGATCTCCTGTAAAATCAATCATTGAGCCTCTTGCTTTCGTCTAACAAGCAGAGGACTTGTGTGCACGATAGACTCCTTG
Organism: Acropora tenuis; assembly: GCA_014633955.1. NCBI lineage: Eukaryota > Metazoa > Cnidaria > Anthozoa > Scleractinia > Acroporidae > Acropora > Acropora tenuis. Next base: position 11,230 of record BLAZ01001498.1, read on the forward strand.
GTCCGTTTTACAAGATGGGTCCACTCTTCGTCACCATTACTTCTTTCATTTCTTCAAACACATGATTTTTTCCCTCTTGGTTTTCTTGATTGTTATCTTGATGACACATATTGTGTACCATGACACTCAGTTCAGGACCCTTGTTTGCATTCTTTGGTATCAATCCTTGCAGTGTCTGGGCCCGGTGAGTTGCCTCATGTTGGTGGGTCAGCAACACACAAACCCTAACTCGGGTTGCATTGTTGATTTTCAGCTACCGATCTGTCAATCCTTGCTTTGTCTGAAACCTGGTGAGTTAATTAAGTACATGATCACATTTCTTCAACATGTTTCCTGGCAACAACATGCTCTGGTAACAATGAGTTGGGTTGGTAACCCGATGAAATCCCCTGGACAACTATGAACTGAAAAACTGATACAAATCATCTGGTATAATAGATGAGCTGGGGTTACTAATCCCTGGGGAGTGCCCCTCATGATGCTCAAATGTCAAGTGTCTTAGTTACAGGATAGTACCCTTGTCACAACATACAACAAGGGGGGACCAGGAAACCACAACAAAATTGCCCAGAAATGAGTTGACTGATGTCCCATGTCAATCCCAAACATCAAGTAAAAAATTCATGACTTTATGCAAAGTAGCTTTTCCGATCTCAAGATTGGGCAATGGGTGCGAAACGACCAACCTACCCTAGGCTGAGCCACAAGTCTCCACACCAAGTTTGGGTCGATTTGCCCTCAACCTCACAGAGATAGGACACATCGTGGAATTATGCAAACCCTAACCCATAAATGACAGGAAACAAATATGTTTGGGTTAGGGTTCATTTAGTCTGCATTCATCTTTCTGTAGTGCACAGGTTCAACTTGTCATACTTCAGCAGTGAAATTTGCAAGTGACATTCACGCTATCAATGCTGAATCGATACAACTGGCACAAGAGGAACAAATATGTTTGTCTTATGGGTCCTACCCCATCCTCTGAAATTTCAATAACATTTCCTTATCAAAGGAGCATGTCTTGAAGTTCATCAGCTAAATTAAGTACTACCTAATTAAATTTCTTCAACATAGTTGGATGGCAACTACATGCCCTGGCAACAATGAGTTGGGTTAGTAACCTTAAGAAACCCCCTCAACTGACGTCTGCTGCAGATCATCTGGGAAAATACGAGCTAGGGTAACCAATCCTTGAGGAGTGCCTCACGAATACAGGAATAAAATGCAACTAAAACTAAAATCATGTATCAGGATTCCAGCCCAATGTTATACCAGACTTGCAAAATCACTGGCTTACACACCCCTTGTGAATTCAACAACATCTTGCAATGAATACTTAACCACACTTTCTTGTCTCCTAAAATAACATTTTCCCTCCTCATCTTCATACACTGGGTGAAACTTGATGTCATCACCCTCTTTCCCTTAAACAAATTTCTCCTTTTTTCATGGAAACATTGTTATTTCCACAACATGCAAAGGCGAGAGAATTCCCCTGTGAACTGCTTTTATTGCTTCCTTGTCACACAAGAAGTAGCCTGGTGTTCGCAAAAGGTGTGGCCCAAATCGACTGCTGTCCATCTCACCATTGACACGATCTTGAAGTTCAGGTTGCAATTTCACATCACTTGTTTCTGCAAGATCTAAAAGTTGCACAAATTCAACTTTGTAGCATTCTTCTGGGACCTTTGGAGTGTATTTGCTCAATAAATCTCCAACAGAAACTCTGACATGATCCCTCTGCTATTGCAACATATGCAGTCCTTTTACTTTTTCATCATCAATAATTCCTTTATGAACAGCACCACCTTTTCCTGTGTTCAGAAATGCATTAATATTCTGTGACAGAAGGCTGGTGTCCTGTTTATTCCACCACCTTCTGCAAGGACACATGTGCATCGTTGCTCCTTTGCTTGTGGCTTCTGACTCTAAAGCTCTAAAGTCTGAACTACAAATCTCAATTGCTTGATCTTGTGAAAAAGCTCTACAAACGTCCTATGTAAAAACTGACTTTTTTTCCTCTGAAGGGGGTCCCTGAGAGGGGCTTATTTCTCTCAGCGAGGACGTCTGCCGTGTCCTAAACAGTGTCATTCTACCCACTCAGTTCGGGACCCTTGTTTGCCTTATTTCATGTCAATCCTTGCCATGTCTGGATCAGGCGAGTTGCCTCATCTTGTTCTTCAACACTAATGGAACCCAGCGAGTTGCCCCATGTTGTCCCTAAAGCCATAAGTGGTCTTTGCCTTGGGTTTTCTTTCAACCATCTTCCCTTATGAAACCTTGACAAGGTTCTTTTGTGACACCGTAATTGACAGTGCCCTTGTATAACCAATCACTAATACAATACTAACTACTAATGTAATAAAACTCAACCACTAGTGCAATATAGGAGCTAACCACTAATGTAATAAACATCCAAAGAGATTTTTATCACATTTAGTACAGTAGTGTTCGTAACTTCAATCCCATCCATAGTATGTTGTCATAGATGACATAACCAAACCAAAATAGTTTCGTAAACCTCTTTGATAAAACTTCAACGGATGCCTGGACCCCCAAAACACAAACACACAAAGCAAAGCAAGCTTGGTCTGTCCCTGCTTTAAAGGATAACTTTCTATCAAATGACCAATATCATGTCCATTAACGATTTTTCACCAGAAGCAAACTCTTACATTGATGCTTACAAGTTAAACAGCGGCATCCGTTCCATCAGAGCTGTTAAAAGAGTATGATGGTCACCATGAATACGATATCACATGAGTAAACTAACTCATCCCAATGAACACATACGGCAAAGTCCTAAATTTTTCAGTCATGTGGAACTTGTCTTTTAGAGAAACCAAAGGGCAAGGGAAAACTCCTTATTATGGAGATAAGGTGAGGACGTCATTCCAGAGTCAATGTTTCCTATATTTGTAAAGCACTTAAAACAGGACTGGATAAGTGCTACATAAATACACCCACTCCATAGATGGCCGAACATGCACATAACTTGGGTGGAATAGCATGAGAACGAGGCTAGTCAGTCCTTGACTAAAAAACTTGGTGGGAGTTCTCACTTGTTTTCAATAATGCCTTCCTTCTGCTACCTGCCTGAATGAAACCAAAAAGGACTTTGTCAGTTTTACAAGGATGCGAAAAACGAAAAGATATCGTATCTTAATTTTCCCACTGATACTAGACATAAACAATGGCTGCATGCAACAAGAGAGGATGTGGGAAAGGACTTTCACGTAACTAAGACAAAGGTGTGTTCTCTCATTTTCGGTCAAACAATTTGAAAAAGACGCTAAATGCAAGAGTACATGTAAAAGACAATGTGGTCCCTTCAAGATTTAAATGGTGTCTGGAATCACCACAAAAGAGAAAGGCTCCAGCAGTACGATTTCCTTTACAAGCTACCACAGAAAAAAAGCCATCGACCAGCACTGCGTCATGTAGTTCATTAGAATCAACTAACGAAAGTGAAACCGTTCAATTAAGATACTTTTGTAGCCACTTACAAATTTCTAAACCCAGGCATTGAGGGGGAAAACATCAGATACTGCTCTTCTTCTGAACACCGTATACCAGAAAGCATTGCAGTTTTATAAGTTGGCAAAGCCCCACTTTAGGTGGGCAAAACCCCAATGCATATGACCAGAAAACCAGACCAAAATTCCTCAGAAATGAGTTGAATTCCCTCCCAAGTCAAGCCCGGGCAAAAAAATCATGACATTATGCACATTAGATTCACACCAAAATTGCACAACCATCTCAAAGTTCGGCCATGGGTGCAACCTGGTCCTTAACCCCACCCACCAAAGAAAATTTAGTCATCAAAACTAATTCGCATAGATTACAGTAGGGACACATGCATCACACAAAAGTAGGAGTAACAACTGATTTTTATTGAATATAACACTTTCATATGATCAAATAGAAGCAGGTCTATTTTCAGTTTCAATCAAGTTTACAGATTGGAAAAAATACCATAAAACAAACTATGGTAATTTCCTGAGCGGTATTTTTTTCCCTTTTTGCTAACATAACAAGATGACATGATTAAACTACAGAAAGCGTTGCGGTTATATATGTCGGCAAAGCCCCACTTTAGGTGCATATAAATATAAATGCATATAAAACCACATGATGACATCAGTAAACTTAACAGGTTATGGGCCCAGGAGAACCCTCGTGTTTGACTGAGATAAAGCTCTGGAGCTGAAATTTCTCAGTTACATCCACCTTCAAAAGATGCACAGCATGGTTATCCCAAAGGAAGCTGAAACGAATAAAAGGAACATGCATTCGCCGAACTGGTCCAGTGTTTGGACGACAGAAATCTCTCTCTTGTGATAAGAGAAGAATACAATGACAGTAGAGAAGCACTTAAGGTTCTGAGAGAGCACTACCAAGGGAAAGGAAAGCCCCCTATCGTTGCCCTGTACACTTAGCTGACTTCGTTTCAACATGGGTGAAGGCAAAACCACCACAGATTATAACATTAGGGTGGAGACGGCTCCAACTTCCCTTGAAGCAACCGGCAAGGTCATCAGCGACGGCTTGTTGGTCATTATGACGCTCAAAGGCTTGCCCTCCAACTACAAGACGTTTTGTACTGAGGTAATGAAAAGGGAGAATGACCGGTGCAGCAGTAAAGACCGTGAGAATGGTGGAAACACAGATGGCATTATGCCTGCGAAAGTGCCTGGGAAAAAGCCTCAAATGTGGACGAAAAGGGCAAAAAAGTGTGGACTGCTATTCAAACAAAGTCAGAGAGAATGCTGCTAGAGATGCCGAAATAACTCCCACAACACCAAGGTTGGCAATGAAGGAACTATGCCACAGCAATAGCCACTCTCCAACACAAAAACTGAGCAATGAATCCAGTAATCATAGTTTTCTCTTTACCATTAAGGATGAAGAAAGTAGAGGTAAGATAAACCTTTCACCGTTCTGGGCCTCTTTAGTGGCTTTCAGACGCTGATGTAACGGTCAAGCTCAAAATTATAATAGAAACGCTTAGAGGGGGATTACATGCATTTCCAGATATAGTAAACCCATGACTGATTGCGTCAGACGGATTTCCTCTATGTGGTTGCATACAAATATTTCAAAATATTGGCCTTCGAAGAGTTTTAAAAGGTACTAATAAATTATTTTGTTGCGTGGTTTGTTGTTGTGATTTCTGTAGTTATGTCTTCCAATTCAGACGATTCTGTTACTCTTTCTGGCAGCCAATCAGAGCTAGATTTAGATGATATTTTGGGTGAAAGTGAAGAGGAAGACAACGATTTCGAAGGATTCGAAAATAACAAGATTCCTCCTGAAATTCAGCATCAGTGATTGTGAACAGTTGAAGACAACCGCGAACATTTTACGGAATTTATTGCGGCAAATGCTGGCCCTACGAGAAACAATACAGGGAAGAACCCAGCTGAGATTTTTTGTTTGTTTTTGACTGAGGAAATTCTTTTCAACATTAAGACATGGACCGACAGAAATGCCGCTAAGAAGCGAAGCCAAAATCCAAGGCAGCACCGAACTCCATGGACCCCTGCGGAAAGCACATTTAATTCAAAAGCCCTGTTATGAAAACTACTTAGTAAGACATGAACAGTTCTGGTTGTTTCGTTCGCCTGGTTTTTGGGAAGTGTTTAGCCAAAAACGATTTAACCAAATCAAATGATACAACCCAAACTGTCAACTCCAACCATGCTGGCTACCCACAGGAACTTGCAGATGAAGCCAAGGGAATCAGACAAGGTAAGTTTAGGTGGAGGCAGTTCCATGAACTGGTTGCCACTGTCTGGCAAGATACAAAAGCTGTCAACTTCCTTCCTGTTGTCGGCCCAGCAAGAGAAACTGTACAGGTGACCCACAAAAGGAGACAACCGGAAGGTGGTCGCACAGTCCACCACCAGATCCAAATAGACTGCCCCAAGGTTGCTTCAGAATATGGAAAGTTCACTGACTATCAATCTTTCGAAAAGCGAGTTTGGTCAAGCGCAGGTAACTTATCTTGGACACATTGTGGGACAAGGTGAGATTAAACCAGTAAGTACTAAGGTTGAAGCTATTGCTAACTTTCCTGACCCGAGAGCAAAATGTAACTGATGCGCTTTCTCCAAATGGCTGGGTAATACCGAAGGTTTTGTGCCAATTTCGCAACAGTCGCAGAATCGTTGACGCCACTACTCAGTAAGAGCGTAAAATTCATTTAGAGTGACCGGTGTGATAAAGCGTTTGAGGAATTAAAAGCCATTTTACAGAGTGCCCCCGTATTGACAGCACCAGACTTCAAGTCTTCCTTCAAGCTGGCAGTAGATGCAAGTGATGTGGCTGCCAGTGCCGTGCTGTTACAGGAAGATTATGAAGGTGTGGAACATCCAGTGTGTTACTTTTCAAAAAAGTTCAATAAGAGCCACAAGAACTACTCCACCATAGAGAAAGAGTGTCTAGCCCTAGTGTTAGCACTGCAGCATTTTGAAGTTTATGTCACCTCTTCTAGTTTGCCTATTGTTGTTTATAGCGATCACAATCCCGCTGTTTTTATTCACATGATCAAGGATAAGAATCAACGATTGCTTAGGTGGAGTTTAATGTTGCAAGAATATGTTTTAGAAACAAGACACATCAAAGGAGAGGAAAATGTCATTGCTGACTGCCTCGCAAGAGTGCGAGTCTATTGCAGGAAAGTTTTACTAACTTCCTTTTCTTGAAAAGGGGCGGGTGTTACTATTTGAGTTTCTGCAATCTTATAAGTCACACAATGTCCTTGAAAAATTAAAACATGACAATCAACCTTTGTTTTGATTTTCCACGTCAGAGATCATTACCTAATGAGAAAGTGTCTCTTTATAAAAGTTCTTAAGTTTTCACCTCTCTCCATAAGCTGGAAAATATGCCATCATACACAAACTGTATGAAAAAACCCATTGCAGAACTTTGAGCATCTTATTATACCTCTTCACCTTCCAACTGAGGAACACTGGTTGCTTGCATCATCAACCCTTGTCTATACATTTATTATTCTGCCAGCTTTCCTGAGAGGAGATACCAATCAATATTGCAAACCATGAAACAAAAATTTATGAAAAGAGAACAGCAAACCCTGCCACCACAACAATGTATGCTGTTACACGAGGATAACTGGGACGAGAAACCACCATGTCCAAAGCAGACAAAGGACATTGATTGTGGTTTGTATACCCGCTCATTTGCAAAGCAGTATTTGTCAGACTGCAATTCTCCTATGGTGTATGAAGGTGATGCCTTTCAAAATGAAATGGTGGGTGATTTGTTGGAACTAGCAGCCTCTAACAAATGTTGGGGTAATTTCAGTTGGTTGTCAGGTGACCCTGATGGTAAACGTTAAAACGCAGAAGAAATGTCAGAAAGAAAAAGTTGAAGTGGAGGTGCAAAATCCTAGACTTCAATACCACAATCCTCCTACTTTTAAAGATAGCAACTGCATATTCCATGCAACTAGTGACCAACTCGCACACCTTGGTTTTACCCTCAAAACAACATCAGAGCCCTGTTCAAGCGTCATCCAATATCTAAAAAACAACCTGTTAACACCAGATAGAACGCACCTGAGGGAGTTTAATTCCTACCAAGCCTGGGAGAGCTACTTGCATAGAATGTCTTAAGATGGTGTATAAGGGGACTGGATTACCCTGTAGGACCTGCTCAAAATCGAGCCATAGTGTTAAGTATAGGAGAGGCTAGCCTGTGAGTATTAAGCACGGGGGATAAATCTAACAGCGACCACAACCTCAACCGGATGGCACTTCTAAGCTACGAGGAAAATTACTGGGTCTTGACAACGTTACCACTCTTTTGGCTGAGAAAGGGAAACATCTAGTCGCCTCGGAAATCTCGCAGGAAATTTGTCTCAAGTGCTGCAAGAAATTTAAGTGCTGTTTTGCGGGAATATCTGAGGATGAGAGTGGAATCACGCAATGTTATGCCAATGACTGTTACATTTGTGACATGTGCTCTAAAGAGGAGGAATGGTACTCATACTAAACATGATATTTTCAACCGTGCATTCAACGACATTGAGATGCCATTTTTAAATTTACTTATACACTGGGATAAATTTTGTATTTTGGTTAGAAGAAATTAACATTGAGTCGATTCGTTGGATCTTGCAATGCCCTGCTATTACAAAGTTTACTATTTCAGAACGTTGTTAGCTACATTTCACTGTCATTTTCCTTCATTTACGTGATTTTCAGTTTCCTTGTCATGTTACCAAGGCAAGGTTTCGTTAGCTAGCCATTTGACATATTAATATTTTCGTATCTGTTTTTATTATTTGCTGTCATATGATCAATTTTATTATTTTGTAAGTTATGCATACCTCTTAAGAACTGAAGTCATTCCAGTTGTGGTAGCATTTTGTCAGTTGCAGTCCACCTTTCATAAAGGATTAATTAGCTTCAGTGACAAATGTTTCAACAACTTGAATTTATTCCAAAATTTTCCATATTCTTAGTTTACTTTATTCACTTTTAGCTGTAAATATCAGTGCCGTAAACCTATTTACCACATACCCCAACATGTCTTAACTTTCCCTAGTTATTGAGCAATCCACAGTCCCATGTTTAGTCACCATTCCATAATAACTTGGGGATAGTTTCGGAGTCTACAAGAAGAAAAGTGGGCACCTATAAAGCTAGCCTATAAAATAACAACAACTCTGATGAGCGCGAACGCATTTACTTCCACTTAGTGTCCAATTGATTGGAAAATAATATTAGTGGCAACCCTTAAACCATGTGACCCTGACGCTGCCCATTTCATTCAGCCTTTAAATATTCAAGAGCCTGTGGACCAACAAGACCTACTAACACTGTTCTTCTCTACTATAATGTCAAAGTCAAGAAAGGTAAAGAGATCCATTACTATGCTTTTTCCAGCCTCTATCCTTGGGTGAAAAAAAAGTGCAGTTACCCTCTTGGTCACACCACCTTTTTCAAACCACCCACCACAGACATATCTATTGCTTTGGTCTGGCACAATGTGCCTTCCCTCCAACACATGGCTTTCTCCATTCTGTCCTTTCTTACCGTACCCTTTTGCCAGTTTATGGACTCAGCCCAACATGATGTCCACTACATCAACTGCTTAAGTTAACCCATTGACATACATTCCGCCCTCATGTGCCCAGAAATATAATCCCTATGAAATGCCAATGCGCCCTGTCGGACATGGCACACTTTGATTGGCTGTAGCTAAGAAACCATACTCCTCCAACAATTGAAACAGTGAAATGTGACCTGCAGAAAATTATCAAATTATCATTTGAGATCAAACTCGCAAAAATACATCGTATTTACGATTTTTCACAAATTTTTGACAACAACAATTTAGTTCTCAACATGGCTTCTGGTCGATCTGATGAATTTCCAGGTTCATCCGATGAAAAAGAAGATTTCTTTGCCAGTTTTACTGTTGAAGAAATCAGCCAAATGAGGCAGGATCGCCAAAGACGGCGGGAGCAAGAATCACTTCGCTATGTGGACGAAGAGATTGACACTCATCGACCAACAACCTCAGGAAAGCGCACGTGATTCCAATATTGAGGTTTTTGCTGATGATGGCGATGAAGAAAGCAGCAAAAGCAGCGATGAGGAAACTGCTAGTAACACAAATTCCGAGGATGCACTGCCAAATCCACTTCAGTGATCAAATACATTGAGTGGAATCAACGTAGAAGAGTTCTCTGTTCCCTGTGGCCCACCCAGAGATTTTGGGGACAATGCAACGGCCAAAGATTTCTTCAATCTTTTCATCAACAACAAATTCCTTGATAACATCGTCCTGCACAGCATTGCCTATGCCTGTACAAAGGCGACGCAACGTTCATAACCAATCAAACAGAAATTTCAGCATATCTTGGCCTCAATATTTTGATTGGAATCCACGAACTTCCACAGCTGGCAATGTACTGGGAATCTGAGGGAAGCGTCGAGGGCTTCAAAAATACCATCCCCAAGCAGCGTTCTGCAACTCTTGGAAAGTATTTCCATCTTGCCGACCCAAGTACCTAGGACCGAGCAGATCTACTTCGCAAAGTTCGCGCATTAGATACTCTGCTAGAACAGACGTTTCCTGAAGCTTACGCGCCTGGCAAAAACATCACGGTGGACGAGGGGCTAGTGAAGTTCAACGGTAGGCTGTCTTACAAGCAGTTTTTGCCTATGAAGTCTGATAAATTTGGTATCAAAGTTTGGCTATTCGCAGATGCTGACACGTATTATGTTCCTCGCTTCGAAGTCTACTTGGGCAAGAACCGTACAAACTGTTGAGACGAAAAGGTTTAGGCTATTTTGTTGTTTGGACTCTTGGTGAGCCCTATTGAGACAACAACTGAAATTTTTTTCTTTGATAATTTCTTTACTTTGGCGGAATTGATGCCAGACTTGCAATCGTGAAACACTTATACTTGTGGTACCGTGCGCTAAAACAGGAAAGATTTCCCTGCCGACCTCGAGCGGATGAAACTCGTTGCAGGCGAAGTAAGAAACCGTCAACGTGGAAATTTGGTCGCAACAATGTGGAAGGATAAACCTGTTGTCTCTTTGCTTTCGACAAATACGCCTCCTGAGCCTGAAATTCATGCAGTGCAGTAGGTTGTTCAGGGACGGAAAAAGCGAGTTGTGCCTGCTGAATCAATGAAGAAACCTGATGTCGATGTTGTGTACAACTCTGCGATGAACAGGGTCAGTGTTGATGACCAATACAGAAGTTATTACCGTAATTTCCGGACGTTTACCCGCACAGAAGATTACCCGCAGTGGTCTATTTTTCTCGTAAGGGGAAAAAAGTTCAACAGATTACCCACACCCCAAAACCTGAGAAAGTCATGCTACCGTATTATCGGGATAACAACTCACAAACTTGGACCAATGAATATTCTATGGTTTTGTTTACAAAGCAGAAGATCGATCGCATTTTCTGCTAAGAATTGGCTGTTAATAATGCAGCCTTAAACACTCTCTTGAGCCATTTCTGGTTTGTCTTGTTAAAACGACAAAATTAATATCCAACGTATTAACGCTAAGACTCGATAGAATAAGAGCTGAAGGCCAATATCTTCATGACTGATCACTGAGCGCCATTTTGGTAGGGTGATACCAACCACCACCTATCACCACCTGATCGGGTGGTGGTTAGGTATACCAAGGAGCAAAATACAGAAAATGACAACAGGAATACTACCAGAAAATAACATGATGACAAAAATATCCTTTTTCACGCCTATTGTTTCTGATCTTCCAAAAAAAGTGGAAGCCTTTGAGTAACATAATAGAATAAGCAGAACTTTTTTTGGCAGTGATTAGTTTTAGTACAGTGTTATTTCTAATTAAGTAAAGAAATCAGAAACCAGTGAACCCATGTATGATTTTCGATGTGATGTGACAGGGAACAACCTGAGCAATGATTTCATCCGACGAAAGTGCTATCATCAATACCAGTTACAAACTCATAAACTCAGCTCTTTATCCATTTATCCATGTGAATGTGTCCAATTGTGACCTGGATCTACTCTCAATGCATCAAGTCAACAGCTAATCTTTGACAATATGGCAACACTGCATAAGCAGCTGTGCTACATTGCTCTCTTCTTCTTTGCAATTTTCTACCTCAAGAGGCAGGCATTCCATAGTTCCGACTAGTTCTTTAAAGTAACAGTGCTGAGAAATTCCCAAGTTATACCATCTGAGCATTAGTCCTAGAAAGGAAACTGGGCCCACACAAAGGCAGAGAAAAGCTCTGACCATGGGATTCAAAGCCACGACCTTTAGATTTTAATCACTGTTGCTCTATTGGCTTGGCTACAAGGCCATAACAGGAGCAGCCCATGGGTATTGGAGATTTTATTCTATAGCTCTAGTTCACCATATCAAGAAGTACTACGTAACTCACAAGAAACCTTCCATTATTCTTCCCTTTTGTCTTTTTGAAGAAACAACAACAATATGATATTACTTAAATTCTAGGAGAAACGTACACTCGGAAAAATTCGAGTCCCACATGGGATTTGAACCCACGACCCTAGTCTAACCACTGAGCTACTGGAGACACTGTGGTTTAACTTAGTGGTTAGAGCATCCGACTAGATCACCGTGGGCGCTGGGTTCAAATCCCATCTGGGACTCAGTTTTTTCCGAGTCTACGTTTTGTCTTTTTGCCAAAGAAATGGAATCGACTTGCATAACAAGGGGAATCATTCTATCAAATAAAACTGTTGCTGTGCCGTGATATTCAGGCAGCCCTGGTTCCATTACAAGATGTGACTCACACAAAATCTGCAAGAAAGAATCAAAGCCGGATAACATGCCCATTGTGCCTTAAACATTGCAACCCTAGATGTTTTGGCTCTGCTGATGAGATGTCCTGTTGTTTTTGTCCTCACTGCAATGGACTGGACCAAGAAATTAAACAAGAACATTCACAAACAAAGAAGGACTTTGAATATTTTAAACATTTTAACATTCCAAAACTAAGGGCACCGGTGTCAAGGAAAGGCCAAAGAATCTTACATCAAAACATCAGAGACTAGATGAGAAAGAAACTAAGTATTTCTCAAATATTGGATGCTTTCAAAAACACTAGCATTTTTTCCATTGGCAAAACAAACTTGTCCACTAATGATGAAGCTCTGGCACAGATTGATTTATATTTGTTGGCAAAGCTAGGACAACGAGTAAAGGTGGTGGTGTTTATATCTGTTCCTTTGTGCCCTTCAACAGAAGATTAGCTCTTGAACAAGAAGCCATTAAGTGTATACGGCTTGAGATGGAATTCCTCAAAACTAAAACTTTTCTCATTGGAAGTATTCATCCCCCACCACATACATCAAAACATCTATCCTGGATTTTAAATTCAAATTTGAATCAATGCTGTCAGCTTTGTCTTTGGAGAACAAAGAATCCTCACTAACGGGTGACTGAACTGCAATTATACTTAAGGTTTGGTCCTTCCTAAGAAACATCCTCAAAGAATGCATCAACAAACATGCTCCTCTCACAGCAAAAGAAGGAACGTTGTGTTAACCCCCTTGTTGGGCCCAACCAATACAGTGCCAGGAGTGATTTAGGTCTCCCAAACAAACGATTGTGACAAGCCAATGACAGTCAGCCTTCTCATGGACCAAGTGGGTCTACAAGGGGTTTTCCTCGCTTTCAAGTTCCAAAATGTGAATTCACCTGCAAACTTGAAGCAAGAACTGATATTTTTTTTATCACTTCCAATTGCCACGCCTTCAATATATGGCGTAATGACAAAGGTGATATACAAACTGCAGAAGCTATGGAAGCCATTTTTTCTAAAAGTGATTCTGAAAGGGGACGAAAACAGCAGCAATTCCAACATTGAAAGAGATGGTAGGGACAAAGATGTCACTAGCCAAACTGGTCATGTAGCGGAATGTACTGAAAGCAGCATGATCGCAAGCAATATGGAATTGTCAACTGATGAAGAAACGTTACCCTGAAGGCAAAGGAGCCAACAAGCTGCAGCTCAGGAGC
>BLAZ01001498.1:32261-34761 GCA_014633955.1 Acropora tenuis
GGAAGTAACCTCAAAGCTGCACTTTAAAAATCTTGTGAACAGTGCATTATTTCTTGGAGTAGACTAGCGTGGGCAACAGCTTTCTTTAACGCAGTGGCATAGAGGGAATCCCTAAACATATTTGTTCACCCTTCTTTTCATTTCTTATCTTGCAGTTTTCTGCCACGAGAAATTGCAAATTGTTTCAAAATGCATTTGTTCCACAGAAGTGAACACCATATGCACATAGTTCATCACAAAAGGCCAACCCTGTGCTTTTTTTTTGGCAAATTTTATTGTCTAATGCACTTCGGGCTGAATTTAAATACAGTTAAATGCAATTTAACAAAGTTAACAACAAAAAGCAGAGCAGATTGGCAGCCAAGTTATCTGTTAAGTGCAGTATTGGTCAGTGGTACGTGGCCTGGGTGCATACTCCTATGGTTCTTTAGTCACATGGCTGCACCAGTCGGACATCTTGCAGGTTCTTATACCACTTTGGCCACTTGATTGCTTCTTCTTTTGCAAATTGTCACCAATACCATAAATTTGTATTTACACATCATGATTCAAAAATAAGAACAAATCCTACCCTGAACAACAGTGAATTGCTCATCCCACATTTCCACCAGCTTACTCAAACCTTTCATGATTAAACAGTCGAGATTAAAATGACTGTATGATCTTCAAGATTACTCTCACTGGTTCTCACTGCAATGAGTCAACAAATAGAGCCCCACAAATAAATACCAACAAACGTCTTCAGTGTTCTCCCAAGACCATAGTGTATGCGATGGACCACTGCGCTGCAATTTCCCAGCACTGTTCATTTCCAAATTTTAAATAGGAGAGTTGACTTGCATAATCATTTGTTAAGAAATGCATCGTTCTTTGAAAATAGACTAAGGTCTTTTCAGTCTTCTTTTATGTACTAAGAAGATCCTGAAATGAGCTGAAATTCAGTAACATAATAAGTTTTACTTGTATAATGTAATGAAAATGTATGTAGATTCATTGTGTCTGACACACAGGGCACACACGAATCAATTTACAGCAATAAATATTCTTTATACTTTGTGAAATGTTAATAAGTTTCTTAATGAATACTAATGTGCCTCGACTCTGGTTAGAAATCCTCGGGAGGACATTGCAGCTTCTTTCAATGACAACTGAAAATGTACTAAAAACCTAAAATCAATCAAAGGGTAAATATGCATCTCTCAGGTGAAATAGATCAACAAATGGGTGAAAAGTTAAGCACAAAATAAGTGTGACCCTCCATAGGAAAACGTACACTAATGCGAAAGCATTAAATTGACTGAAGTACCAGGTATCTGTTCCATTAAATCACATGAGAAATACTTGCATATTTCCATATCAACATATGACACTTTGATCTTAAGCTTCAAACATGGCAGATGATGAAATAGAGAAAAAAAGTCCACCACAGTTACTTGAAATTATGACATGACTTTGGATGTTCCCTATGCACTAAAGGAGGTCCCTGTCTCAAAGAATTTCAAGAAGAAACAGTGCTACTTAATTTGAACTGTATTTAATTAACAAGTACAGAACTTGACTTACTTAAGTCAGTGATTCCACCAACTATTCAAGCTTTTAGCCACAATGAGAACATCAGGATCAAGAGAAGCAGAAGTATCCAGTGCAATTTCCAGTTTCAGTCTGTACTCATTTGCAAAGAACTGTATCTTCACCTTAAACGTATCAGCAATTCCAAATTTTGTCATCACAAGATTCATGACATTTTCTCTCCTAACCCCTAGCAACACAAAAAGACTGCCAAGTAACACCCTGCACCACTCTGTCACAAAAGAATTTTTGCATCACCAATTACATAAAAAAATGTGATTATCATTCCTGGGGGATAACTGGGTTCAAGAGAGGCAATATTGAGATGCTGTCCTTGAGTGACACAAAGACTACTGTTTGGTAAGTCTGCACTGCAGCATGCATTTGGAGTTCGTACAACAAGCCAGTTGTTACAGCAAATTTGTTGCCCTGCAGTAGCAGTTCCACCAGAATGTTGTCGTGGCAAAAAGTAAAGACTCATCTCTGCCTAACTTGCACGCAGAACACTGCTACACTTAAGCAGGCAGCAAACCTCCCTTTATTTTAAGTTGCACAAAAGTGTGACTTCTGTGTGAAGCCATGCTTGTCAATTAACAACTTATTCAACAATGCTGCTACAATCTGGAACCCAGCTAACAACTATAAGTTACGTTGACCACTTATTTCACAATATGGTCTAGCAGATACAGAGGCTCACCTGCACAAAGACAATTGTGCCAGCCAAAAGATTTTTTTCTGGAGTATTTTGCATGGAGAAATGCCTGTGAACTTCACCACTCCATCAAGTACTCCTTCTCAATTACCAGCCACACAAAATTTGCTCCTGATTGTTGCTTTGGGCTACTCAAGAAGTCCTACAAAATCACTTTCATATTGTCAGCTTATGACAACTCGGATGGTGGACACTTCAAATAACACAGGGGTGAATAAA
>BLAZ01001498.1:77795-80295 GCA_014633955.1 Acropora tenuis
ACACGGAAAAAATTCGTGAACTATTAACTTTCCTTTGTTCCAATGTGATGACGTCATCTTACAGTCGAAACTGTTTTTTGCAACCGCTTTCAGGTAGCACTGCTGGCTCTCTTTGACAAGGAAGTCACTTTTGACCAAATATGGATATACAAGTATTTTCCCAACAGCCTTTAGGAGATCATTGCAACAGCCGCCATTTTGAAGTACATATCCTGGAAGTCACATATTTGTCAAAGAAATGTCTGGTTACGACGACCCCATTTCAGACGCAGAGAAGGTATGGAATTACCAAGACTCCTTCTAAATGCAAAGTAGGTAGCTGTTATTAAAAGCAAGAAAGCTGACACCACATTTTGTTTTTCTCTGCCTCAGGTGCGGATAGCATCTGACTTCATCAAACACGCCCCACCAGGGGAATTCAACGAAGTGTTCAACGGTATGGATTATCTGTTAGAGGTGGTCTAAAAGTTCGCAGTTATTTCAACAGTACGACCTTTTTTTATTGCTTTCAGATGTCCGCATTTTGTTGAACAATGACAAGTTACTGAAAGAACAAGCCGCAAGGTAGGTGCCAGAAATTTGTGTTTTTCTTGGTATCACAAATTACACTTCGCAGCAAATTCTAAAACGGTAATGAAAATTGAGTGACCATGTTAAGTACACCGTCAAATATCATTTTAAAGTGCAAAATCAAATTGAAAATAAATTGATTTTAAATTCTTGCAGTAAAATCTTTGTTTGTCTACACTTGCTCGATGATGACAATCTTACAGTAATGTTATTTAAGGGCATGTAATGATCAAGTATTGCCTTGCCAGCGAAACATACTACCTAATTCGTTGTAAATTTAGGTCTGTCACTGATAGCTTTTGGATAATTCATAGAGTTTCTTGAAATCTGTGTTTCATAAAGTGACAGTAATACCAGTTATTATGATAAGCTTTATCATGCAGAAATTAGTCAAGTTATACTTTTCAAAGATAAGTTTAGAAGTGTGACATGAAGGAGATCGGTTTAAAATTACTGAATACCTCAATTTCATAGCTTTGTTTAGTGGCCAGTAAATTCCAATGTTCATTATTTCAGCAGGTGGCTAAGAGTAATCTAATGTTGTTTTTCAGTTCTTCATGAACTTAAATAGAAAGGCTGGACCAAGAAAACTTTTTAATTAGCTTACAAAGTTTAACTTCATTATTAATTGACTGACAAATTAATTAATTGACAAGTTGACAATAATATGTCATTATTTTGGGTGACCAGCCTAGACAGCTGGGCACCCAATGTAGCTGGCATTTTTGGGAGCCCAAAGGGTCTCCCAAAATTTTTTCTTTGAGCACAGCCTTGTTGGCTGCCAAAATTTGGTGGAAATTTTCTTATGTAACCCAGGGTTGTAGCTAAGGAAAATGCACGCTGGTTGAAAAGTTCAGTGAGCTGTCATGGTTGTGACATCTCATTCCCAATCTTTAACAACACCTCGAATGTGGGGCTACCAAGCCTTACAAAAACAAAATTATTTTGAAGGGAGAAACAGAATGAGAAAACCGGCAGTAAAGAAGCGCTCAAAACAATATTTTATTTGGATAGTTTTACTTCTCATAGAGCTACCAAAATGTGAGGTAGTTGGAAATTATTTGATTGAAATCTTTTCAGTTCAACAATATATTCGATATCAAATGATAGCAAGTCATTCGTCTCACGATTGTTTGATTCCCTTTTCAAACAGAACGATCGCCAGCCAAAATCCAGCTAGCGATCGCTTTGGATTCAGCCAGTGATTTTTTCGGGCAGCCATTGCTTAACAACAACCCTGGTAACTGTTGAATAATTTTTTTTTTAGTTGATATGAAATCCTGCCATTGCTGATTTTTAAAGCATAGTAACTGCTAATGTTCACAATGTTCTAAGTTGGTAGCAGATTAAGCATCACTGAAAAATAATGAAAAAAGGGTATTTCTTTGTCAAAGCTTGTGAAGTATCATCCTGATTGGAACATTTTTGAAATGGGTAACATGGCCACCATAACTGCTAGGATCATTTACATTGGAATTGTGACCACCTTTATAGTTTTGCTCAGATCTTGACCAGTCTCCATGGCTGCTTTCATTTTGAAATGTTTTGAATTTGAGTCATGAGTGGTAAGCTGTCCTGCCTATTATTGAAAACAACAACAAATGAAAATTAAATAACGCAAGTGTTGCGTTATTTAATTTAGGAATAAACTTACATTAATATCCTAGTATTTCTTTATTTGAAAGCACCCTTTTGTCTCTCAACTGTTCTTTACATTGGTTTGATACAAATAAATATTGGTATGGAGAGTCAGTGTCACACATACTGTTTCTCCTCTGGTTTGTTTTTCTTTTGTTCCATTGGTAATTTTTCTTTTGTTTCTGATTGGGTGAAGAATGATGGGTTAAAATTGTATGATAGCATTTCCGAACAACAGAATATCATGCACTTTGAACTTCTGATGGTTGATTTGAAGTAAGATTAAAAGAAA
>BLAZ01001498.1:168616-171116 GCA_014633955.1 Acropora tenuis
CTGCCAGTTCCCAGAGTTTGAGTCTTGTCTTTGATAACGTCCCTGACCTATGCCTGAACTTGGCGATTCATTCGTTGATCACTACATTTTGCCTAGGTTGATACAATGCCAGGCATTACTCCTTGAAAGCATGTATGAAAGTGTTTATCTTGTGTAATTTATCTCCAGAGGTTTCCGTTGCAGGGTCTACCGCGTGTAACATAACCATAAAGGCTCTTTATCTATTTCTTTCCATAGTGTCCCTAGCCCACACATCGTAGTAAAGCGTCTTGGTACTCCAGTACCTGTCTACTCTGGCGCCAACTTTGACAAGACCAAAATAGATTAGTAAGGCAATCAACCTATTGATCTTGTCAGAAGTGACATCCTTCCAGCTTCCGTCTTTTTGGGCATATGAACAGTGTGAACCCTCCATTATGTGCTCATAAGCATAACTATTTGTATGATTGACTATTTCTACAGTCATTTCAAAGGTTAACTACAAAGGGGCCAAGAACAGGAGTTGCAGCCAGAAGGGCATCTGCACACATAACAGATACAAAAGTACATTTTACACTTGAATGATATAAATTCTGATTGATATGATACACAGTACAGCCTTGATTTTACAGAAATAGTTAACCAAAGTAAACTGACCTGGAGGACCAGCTGTTCTGGCATCATCATCTGAGGGCCCTGATTCTCTATCTTCCTCACCTTACTCATTCAGATAATAATCTGAAATCATCACTAAAAGCACATAAAACACGAGTAAGCAGATTATTTTGTAAAGTTGTTATAGATATCAAATATGAAGATGGAGCGAGATTGCTTCAGGAAATAACACAATTCAACAAAAAACGCAAAGGACAAAAACGAGTACATCTCCCTAGCAATGAAATGCATTTCAGCTAAAACTTGAGACCTCAGCATCCCACTTACGCTTCATCGCATCTATTCACTCTGAAGCCACATAATGACAATTCTAACCCAAATTAAAGAGCTCTTTTGTTCCACATATGAACTAGAAGATATATTTTGATGAAATACGTGAGAATTCAAGGTTTATGTGGGGGTCGAAGTCATATTTTCCTGCAGTTCCAGATGTGTTCTCTTGCGTGTGAACTGTGTGGCCTGGTATGTGAAAGTTTTGTTCTTGCTTACCTTGAAATATTGCTTTCATTTGTGAGAAAGTGATCCAGTTCACTCTCCTCACCCCTTGTCTTGCCTTCTGGATCGATATCCCCATCATATGTGGTTGTGGATTCTTCCTCTGACCTCGCTTTTCCAACTCGTATTATTTTCGAAGTTCTCGCCATCACACTCTTGATCAATTGTGCAAGTACAAATTGGGCATGAATAGGTTACTCATCTGATTGTGATAAAACTGGGCATAGACATATCATTGTTTTTTAATGGCCATAGCTGGTCCAGACTAGGAATGGTTATATGCAGACATTGGTACAAATAGGAGGGTGTCAGATGGAGGTGTATGGAATAAGTGTGGCTTATCACAAGCAATTGAAGATGAAATTATTTCCCTACCCCCTCGCACGTGCCTACCACATGGAGATACAGAGGTGCCTCATGTGTTTGTTGAAGATGATGCTTTTGCACTGAAGCCTCACATGATGAAACCATATTCGCAAAGTGGACTTAGTGCAGACTGGAGAGTTTACAATTACAGGCACATCTGAGCAAGGAGACTTTCTGAAAATTTGTTTGGTATCATGGCAAAGAGCTGGCATGTTTTTCTAACTGTCCTCTTGCTGAGCCCACAGTCTGTTGAAAATGCAGTATTGACAGCTCTTATCCTCCACAATTACCTTTCAAGCAGCTCATCAAGAGGGGTGTAATAATGGTCATAGGATAAAGTAATAAGATGAAGTGGTGGATCAAACTGGAAATTTGGCTCATAGGCAGCATTTGTTGTTGAGGTGAAATACATAACTTGTCAATTGTTCTTTCTTGAGTTGAGTGTAGCCCCACCCGCACATCTAAAGCATAGTTTAAAATTTGACGCATGTAAGCTTTCATCAGTTTGTTGTTATGATGTTCAATATAGAGAAAATACAATGCAATGCTGCATGTAAATATGCCAGGGCTGAGTTGCTTGAAGCATGTTTAGTGCTGACCATTGTTTCTCATGTTATTGAACACAGGTTGGTGCTAACTATACTTTGGGCAACTGGACCCAGACTGTAAAATAGTTTTATTAGAAAACATACTTTTCACTTTCCTGATGTACAGTAATTATGCATAAAATCTGTTTGTGTATCATTGAGGCAATCAGAAAATTCTTAAATACCCTCAGAACTGAAGAAAGCCTGTTTAATACAGCTATATATAAATGTGGTAATTTTGCATGAACACAACTTTTCAACCTGAGATGTGTATTTAGACACATGTTAAAAGAACAGCAACAATATAATATTTTTTCAAAATAAAACAATGTTTATTTTTGATTTTTAACTGTATGATACAATAATTGTCAAATAACATATCCCTGAAAAAATTAAAA
>BLAZ01001501.1:246914-249414 GCA_014633955.1 Acropora tenuis
CATGTCATAGTTGGTACTGATTGAATAGTCAGAGGAGCCGTATTGATTTCTGGAAAGTCCCGCATTCAAAGGGCAGTCCAACATTTGTATCCGTTAGAGCTCTCGTGTGATAGACCGCGACCACACCTAGCGGAGTTGAATCTACAAGCTCAACCATTCCGACCAAGAAGAGATGCGGCCGTTGCAGCTCGGAAATGTTAATGTTACACTCGAGAAAGAAATCAATCGAGACAAAAAGGTAAAGCGAACTGATCTTCAGCGAGAATAATTTGTAAGAAACAGAGGTTTTGCTGATCCAGTTAAATCAAACTACGACAATGGCTTCATAGTAGTTGCTGTTCCATTCGATTTTACATTCACTTAATGTTTATTTCCCGCCATGTGCGAACGCAGTGCACTCTCACCCATCGTTGTTAAAGCGATAGTTTTCTTGCATACAATGCAGATTGCTTTCTTCGAATCGCATTCAACTTGCCTAACCCATTTATACTCCTCCATAATTAATAATTTATGGTTAAAACTGCACTTTCCAGGCATTTTGCTGCAAAAACAATGCCAACACAACGTTTCATCTCCGTACTGTCCAGCCAGCTCCATGTGGCATGCACAAGAGCATTACAACTCATATACACAGCCGCTGATCAATCTGGTGTAGGCTCACTTAGTGGCTTGTGCTTGGCCTTGCGTTTTCCTACACAATTCTTTCGCAGTTTTTCTTTTACAAAGTTAAAACGGAAGAACACTATAATTTTCACAACTTTGCTGCGACTTTTCAGATTCTATGTTGGAGAAAATTCAAGGACTTTTCAAGACCTTATATTGGAATTCAAGGACTTCTCAAGGATGTTTGGCAATCGAGGACTTTTCAAGGACTTACTCTAAAATACAAGGACTTTTCAAGACTGTGCGAACCATGTCATAAACACAATACGCCCAAAACTGATCCAAAAATAATCGAATCTAGACAATTCAAAAATTTTGAAAGAGAGGCCTTCATTGATGACATAAAAGAGACACCCTTCCATCTTGCTTCTCTTCTGGATGACCCAAACGACATGTAGGAAGTTTGTAAATCTCTATTTCTGGAAATTGCGAATAAACATGCCTCGATAAAGAAAAGAAAAGTAAATCTTCATCGTGGATATCACCTGAACTGAGGCAGAAGATGAGAAAGCGTGACTTTCTAAAAAAGCAAGCAGTAAAGAAGAACTCTCCTCAAATGTGGAATGATTATAAAAAGGTACGGAACCACGTAAACGCTAGTATTAGGGTAGCCAGGACTAACTTCTTTAATGAGAGCATTTAGAAGCATAGCGGTAACCTTAAAGAAACTTGGAAGGTAATAAATAGCTCCCTGGGGGGCAATTCTAAAGTGACAGTTATAAATGAACTCGTTTATGACGGCAAAAAAAGTTTAACAGAAAAGCAAAATATAGCTGAGCAAATGAATAACCACTTTTTTACAATAGGTAGTAAACTGGTATCTGGTATTCCCGATACTGCTTTTCAACCAGAGGACTTTTAAATAGAACCGACTCAAATTTTTAGTTTCGCCTTGTAAGTGAAGGTTACATTAATAGCCTGATCACTAAACTCAAACCCTCGGTACCCTGTGGATTGGATAATATCTCTAGCAGACTTCTAAAGCTTTGCAGTCCATACATCTCAAATTCTATATGTGATATTAACAATCAAGTGTTGGAGACTGGAATATTTCCTGATGATTGGAAAAAGGCAAAAGTATATGCCATTTTTAAGTCCGATGGAAGAAATATTCCTGACAACTACAGACCGATTTCTATTCTACCTGTCATATCAAAAATTAAAGAAAGGGTCATGCATACTCAGCCGAGTATTTCGAAACAGAAAATTTTTTGACAGACTTTCAATCTGGTTTCAGACCAAACCATTCAACCTGTACAGCTTTCATAAGTGCAGTAAACCTTTGGCTTACCACTATGGATGCTGGTAAACTTAATGGTAGTGTCTTCATAGATTTAAAGAAAGGCTTCGACACCGTAGACCATAACATCTTACTATGTAAACTTTCTTGTAACGGTGTCAATGGCAATGCTCTTCAGTTGCTTAAATCATATTTGATTGACAGAACACAAAGACCTTACGTAAATAGAGTCTTATCCACAGAACAATGTGTATCATGTGGCATTCCCCAAGGTTCTATACTGGGCCCATTTTTGTTTATAATTTATGTAAACGATTTCCCTAAATGTCTACAGCATACAACACCTGGTATGTTTGCCGATGATACGCCGATGATACGTATATATCCACAATTGATGTTCCTTAAATATTGATTTAGCCGCAGTTCATGATAGGCTTCAGGGAAACAAATTAAGGTGCAATACCTCCAAACTAGTTACATGACTATTGGTTCTCGGTAAAACTTGACAAAACCTAAATTCATGAATTTAAAGATGGATGGCTGGTCAATTGAACGTAAACCTTTACTAAGTTATTGGTTGTTCATGTCGATGAAATG
>BLAZ01001501.1:349470-351970 GCA_014633955.1 Acropora tenuis
GATCACATATCATCTCCAATAGCTATACTACCCAACGTTCCCCCACCGACAACACCCATCTAAGTTACATACACACCCATACTAGTTCCTGCCGATGCTATCTCCATCGCAAATAGTTCCAGTGCTTTTCTCTGTTGGTGATGGACAGCGAGCCATAACACTGCCTCTCTAGGCGTCTGGCGAACAATAGTTAATATGGCAGTTGTGATCACTATCTTGAAGGACATGCAAAGCTAAAATAATTTACCCTTTTTTTTACAGGGATGGCAGAAAAACACGAACGCGCAATTTTCAGCGCTTCCCTCGGGTCGCTGGTCCACCAAGTTTCGCGCGTCGAGGATTATTTCGCTGGTTCTTTTTCAACATCTCTTGTCGAAATCAAGCATATCGTACACGTACTCACCGCATTCATGACACCTGGAAACGCTTGCTTTCCATAAGTCTCCTCTGAGCCTAAAACCTGGAGGAGATGATGACAAAGTATGGTATGATCCAACAAAATATTATTAGGCAGCGAGTACTCTCCGAAGAAAAGAGCGGGAAAATACACACTCGAGACTTGGAAGACTGCAATCCACGCCTCGCGCATGCGCATATGTTCTACCCGTTCGTTTGCCTCTCGCTGAATGTAGAAACTATTCGCAGTTGAGAGATATATTTCAATAACCAAAACTCTGTACTTTCACTGTATCATTGTCACCTGAATGTGGGTTCTTGTGTAGTCATCAAGCTTCAATTGTTCAAACATTCTTCTAGTCCTTTGAGATTAAAAGAGATGCAGGGTCAACGGAGTGGGTGCATAATGTTCCATTTGGAAGAAGATAGTGTTAAGTGCCAAGACAGTAGAATGTGTCCTACATTCCCCTTCACTTGTCCAGTAACCTATGTGAGCTACTGGATCTTTGTTTGGTCGTCGCAAATGTTCATTAATTCAGTTCTGAGGAGTTAAGTGCAACTAATCTACGCAGTGAGGAGGAAAGGGGAGTTGGCAGAAATTATGATTCTTTTTTTCCCACCTCACACTCAGGTCTCAAATGGTCCCTCCCATATCAGCTTCGAGAGAAATGCAATATAAAATATGCAGAAACAATAATCATCAGTGACATTAAAGAAAATACATGCACACAAGGCAAAATAGCAAGGAAAGTTAATACTAAGTGGAAAGGGTTAATAATGCCAATAACATAGTAATCATACAGCAGGCTCAATAAGTGACTGAGAAATAAAAGAAACATTATCACTTACATACCTTTTTAAGAGAGCTTCACCTGTTTTCCTTGCTTTGAGTGAAGCAAACGGCCCCCCAATGGGGCACACTGCAGTGGCACGGAAGCCATCAGTGTATGTTGCACATACCTAGCACACAGATGAAGGTATAAGACAAGAAAAAGGCAAATGATGCTGTCAAAAGCTTCCATACAATAGACAGCGGCAAGATCAGAAAGCTATCAGAACCAAGAGTTTCAATTAAATTAGTCCATAGGACAGCTGAGATAAGCTGTGTACAGTAGATAGCAAGTCATTGAAGAATCACTCTCCACGGACTTCCATTCAAGGGAATTGTAGCCAACTCCCAAGTGAAGTAGGCAAGGCTTTTCATTGGCTGTTTGTGCTTGGAGAGAGCCCTGCTGAGTCCTCATAAATCTGAAAAGTCTGCTGTGTAAAACATTACTTACAACATACTTAAGTACTGTAGTCTGGACTGATCTCAGTCACAAGGGGAGAACATCAAAACAGTACTATGAAGTCACTACTTTATGCTTAGTACCTTGTAAAACTCAGTTGCTGGTTCACCATAAGCACCCTGAACAAGAACAGCACCACCATTGTACCCTGCAAAAGGCCAAAAGCCAGATTGTTAGAGTACATTAAAACTTATACTTAGTTACAGTATACTGATATAAAATCAGTCTAATTTACTGTCAGAACTAGAAACTGTTATAATCAAAAGAAGCCTCAAAAACAATAGAAACCAACAAAAACAAACTATTATTACAAATAGCAAAGTGACACTTACCAATGAGTCCTTGAAGTCGAACTTGTGTAAAATCACAGGTCACATCAGGAAGGATATAGTTTGCAGGATCACCCAGCTCATAAACAAGCTGATCAAAAAGCAAAAAAGTCTTTACTTTCCTCATACCAATTTTCTTCACTTTCTTGGGTAAGTGGATGACTTAAAGGAGAGAGTAAAAGATCGTTGTCTTTAAGTTCCACAACCAAGTGGGTCAAGTCTTGTCCCTTTCATCAACATTTCAGTGCTCAACAACATAAACCCACTATTCATAAATCCGCTGATCATAATCACTGAATAACAATCATTTTGGTTTCCTGGTCATGAGCAAGTACCTTCCTGAATGAGGAGACTAGAATCAGACAAAATTAATGATATGAAGCTAGTTTTTAATAAGAGATGGAAAATTGGGGTAACAAGAGAAGACCATCTCAGAGAGTCAACAAACTAAACCAACACTATAATTATCATATCATGAGTACCATT
>BLAZ01001501.1:380124-382624 GCA_014633955.1 Acropora tenuis
TCTTACTTTCAATAAATTAAGAGGTACTGTGATTAACAGTGATATTTGATTTGTTTAATTAATAGGCATAATTTATAGAAAAAAGTCCAACTTTGTTCCCTGTGCTTTTAATTTTTTTCCACGTAAAAAAAATGACTATATTGTAGCTCAATGTGGGAAGTTTGCTGTACAGCTGTCACTGTTTTGGCTACAGCTTGAAACATTATTTCTTTAGCAAAAAATCCCTATATTTTGTATTACACAGAATTTTTAAGGCAGTTATTTTGAAAATTTCATGGACTTGTTATTCTTAGTGTGGCTCTCTTAAATTCCAAGCCCTGTAACAGTTTACTGTTTATCTTGATCTAGCAGTGGAATTCTTGAAGCCATATACATTAACAAAATATCTTGCTTTTCATGTACAATTTTCTTAAACACATGTATTGTTTAGAAAAGGAGATCTTGGGTTTTTTTTTTTAAGCAAACAAATGTTGAGGTGAAATTATATGGGATTTTTTTTTCGTTCCCTCTGTCTAGAGCACTGCTGATATACCTTTGTTTGAAGAACCACGAAGGGTAGGTTTTTTACTGTTTCCTTGTAAATTAGAAGGTTCAATTGAATTGGTGCCCAGTTGGAATCCAAGTCCTATACAAGCTGACAAGGAATTCAAAGTCCTCTGTATTCTCATTGGAAAAGAAGAATTTTGAATCAAAGACGTTTAGAGTTATTTATTGACTCCAACTGGCTGGAGCAACTAGTCGCCTATTTACAATTGTCGGGGGAATGGAATTGTGAGACCTAGATCCATAGCGTTCAATTCCAACAACACTGGAGCAGCTGCCTCTTCAACAGACTTTGGATTTTGTTGTCTTTATTAAATTTGTAACAGGGCTAGAAATTGTGGCAAATACATTTGGGAAAAAAGAACTAACTTCTAAAATATTCATGTTGCAAAATCGTAGTAAGTTCGCTTTATAAATGGAAGACCAGACTTTTTTCCATTATACCTGAGGTAAAATATGTGACTAACTTTTTTTGCATTTTGTAAGTGAAATTTTGCCTGTGGTCAATTAAGTGGGACCTTCAAATTTTCTGAATTTCAAGCCCTGCATAACCCCCAGTCTTATAAGAAGGTCAAACTGATACCTCGGATTACTGCGGCTCGTCTAATGGGCGGCCTACTTTGTCAGAAAATTGAACTTGTCACAGGGCTATTAGTTTGTAGGTGGAATGCATTGTCTGTTCTTTCTAAGATGTTTGTGTAATGTTCCGAAAGCTGTTAAACCCATACCAGTTAAGTTGTTTGTTGCCAAGTGCCAAGGATATTAACCTTAGGGTGTTCCTTATAATCTCAAAAAAAAGGTCACTCATTGATTTCAGGTTGTAGGGACTGATTATATTAAACCTGTGGTGACATTAGTTTCACTTTTTTGGTATGAACAGATAGGACATTAAAAAATGCAGTGTAAGTAAATAATTTTATGGATGAAGTTTATTGAGTTTGATATTGTTCATTTTTAATGGCAGGTTCAACCATCTACAGAAGATCTTTTGCAACAGAGAATTCAGGTGAGAGAGAAGAATATTATGCGGTGGAATAATATCAAGATTGCTTTCGCAGAAACAGCTTATGGGATCATCAAAGTGAAATGCTGAAATATTAGGAGCCCAGTTTGGTTAAAAGGAAAATTCTTCTTGTACTGAAGCAACTTAATTCACCTAATAGCAAAATAAACTAGCCAAATTTGAAAGAAATTATTAATAATAAGCAGCCCTCCATCTTTGGAAATTTCATCAGTGTTGGATATGTTCTCAGCTACTGTGTTTTAGAAGTCAGTAAAGGTTTGCATTTTTAAAGAACTGGTGAACTGCACAAGAACTTGCGTATGGCAGTATTTTGCTTTGTTCAGAATGTGGCCGGTTCTTGCTATAACCAGGCAGCTCAATTAAGTTGATGATATGTCACCTAAGTGTCACAATTTTCAATTTTTTGTGAAAGGATTCAAATTCAGCCCTGAAAATTGACAACTCCCATGTGCCAACTAATTGCTACCTGGAAATTTTTATTATTACTTTTTTAAACTTTTTTATACTAACAAGTTGTTATCATATTCCGTCTCTCAAGCTTATGACTTTCTAGAGTACTATGAACAAAGTTTCTTTACTGTTTGATTTTAGGCCACATTAGGTACTTACGAATCTGTAGTAACAGTTTTCCAAAACCAAAATCATCTTTATGGAATTCCAAGACTTCCACAGACACCAGTGGAGGGAGGAGACCAGAAGTTTGTCTTTGATTCAAAGAACAAAGATTCCCGAAGTATGAGCGATATCAAGAAAGCCAAGGCTGTGGCCTTATCCAAGTTTGGTGCAAGGTTTCAGAAAATCAGTCAGCAGAATGGCATTAAAAATCAGAAAGTTAATGGAGTCTTAAGCAGCTCTGGACAGGACAAAGTAAAATCTCCCCTGGTTGTAAAAAGTCAAGAGATCTCACCTGCACCCAAGAGTTCCACACTTTTA
>BLAZ01001501.1:412624-415124 GCA_014633955.1 Acropora tenuis
AGCTAATGTGGAGGTGTGTGTATTTCGGCGGTGACTCGGGGAATGTCGGCAAAAATCCGATCGTATCTGTGAGCTCCCGATTAATTGTTCAGATATTCTACCGCGGAGCTATAAAAGACTGGTGTGAGCAAGGTTCAGGTGACATAACTTTGACTTTGCCTTTTCTCGAGTCTTTCTGAGTCATTGTCGAGCAAAAAAAGCACAGCGCACCCTCTACTTATCCCTTTTTGGGTGGATTTGGTCAAGTCATTTTAAATATTGGCTTGCAAATTCACGCAATCAACACGAGCGTGCTCC
Organism: Acropora tenuis; assembly: GCA_014633955.1. Lineage (NCBI taxonomy): Eukaryota > Metazoa > Cnidaria > Anthozoa > Scleractinia > Acroporidae > Acropora > Acropora tenuis. The sequence goes on from BLAZ01001501.1 coordinate 412,922, forward strand.
ATAATCCTGTAGTCACTTAGAGTCCTGCTAAGCATTCTTAAAGCTTGAGTCGCACAAGTTGATAGCAATTTCTTTGGGCGATGCTGAAGTTTCTCTCGTGCTTTGCAGCCTCCCGATTTTTGAAATTCGATAGGCGAGCGCTGGCCATGGACTCTGGAATTAAAAGTGAATTAAAATGAGCAAATATCTTTGTCTCTTTTCTTGCAGAGCAAGAGAATAAATATTTGTTTCTTGAGCCGTCAGCTGCCATGAATGGAGGGTTTGTAGCTCTCTTAAAGAGACAGGTAAATGTTTGTGAAAAGATGACATCCGCCTTGTCGAAAAAAGCAGGCAGTGTTTCAGGAGATCTCACAAATGCCACGAAGGATGTTTTGAAAGTCGCCTGTTAAAAGGCAATATCGGTTCCGGCAGCACGCATTCTGACAGGAAATTCGGAGTACAGCTGTCAAGCTGTCAGAAATGAGTCACTTCTTGTTAAAGTTTATGTTTGTATTAGCTTTGCAATAACGCTTCGTTGTTGTCTTTTCACTTTTGCAGAAACCGGTTGAATCGGCGCAAGAAGTACTCGAACGAGCCACCAAGAAGGGCTTAATGAAGCCTAAAACGAAAGGTTCTAGAGCAACCAGCCCCAGGGAGAAGCCGAAACCTGCTCGGGCCCAGGCAGACATGGCGCGCTTAAATTTGTCAGATAAAGAGGCGGAACGAAAGTCGTCGGAAAAAAACAAACCTTCCGCCGAAGATGTACCAAAGAATACACCGCAGCCAAAGCCCTTCATGTTTTGATTTCGTTATTAGTTTGACAGTGTGATACATTTGTCGTTTCTAGAAGTTATCAATTTTGTTTTTTAGGGCTTTTCAACTGAAGATAGGGCAGAGACAGCGAGTCCGCCAAGTGGGTTAGGAGTGGGGAAGATGATTTAACTTTCCCCACGCTAAACGAAATCTCCACTACCCATCCACTCGATAGATTTGTCACTCTTCCCATATCGCACTCCCCCTCTAGTAAACAAAGTTGGCGGAGCAACCCTCAAAGTGTACTGGTGGCTTTAGATCTCGACGATGTAGAGGGAATATAGGAAGTGCAAAAAGTTTGGCGGCGTTCGTGCACGGTAATTTGAGTATTATAATTGCAAATAACATTTCACTGGCATATTTAATTACTGTTATTTAAGAACTGACTTATCATATTCAGTGTTTTCAGGGTCTTATTCCATAAGAAGTTGTTTATTTGTTCAGTGTTGAAATGTTCATGCACAACTCGAAAGTCTATTCGTGTCCCGTTATTTTCTGAGAAGTATTGAGTCAACTGCTTTGTAACCAGTATAAATATTGCAAGGACGAAGAACGTTTTGCACTTTAGCTGTTGTCGCATTATTGAAAATTTTCCTTAGTCTTCAATCCATGTTAGGGAGCTATACTTTGTGAAGTTATTATAAGGTGGTGGAGCTCGTCAGCTGGTCGTAAATAATGATTTGATTAAAGTCACCGGATTTGATTAAAGTCACCGGGTTATTTTCCTAGCGCAAGCGTCAAATCAAACCGATTTTTTTGTGGCGGGAAGGGAAATTTCAAGCACCCTAGGAAGAGACTCGCCGCGAAGAGATAAGAAGAGCAACAGTTTATGGCGTCGAATGTGGTTTGGAACCCGTGCCACATTGACCCAACTCCACTTCTCAGGGTTTTCCCTGGGTACCCTGTTTTTGTTTGTTTTGGTTTTGTTCCAATTTCAATTCGATCGTAATACAGAGGATTTGTGAGAAAAGCAGCCACTGCGAGGTTTCCATTTTCAAAGCAGAAACCCGATTAGGTGTCGGTGAGGCGCCTTGAATGTGATCCAGAGTCCAATATTATAACCACAGATGATAAGCAGTTCCATTGTCGTCTGAGATAGACCTATGAACGGATGTTAAAAAAAAGAAGAAGAAGAAGAAGAAGAAACGTATTAAACAAACGTCCAAATGACTCGGGTAAGGGCCGGCAAAAATCAAAACCTTTAAATGCCAGGAGAAGAATTGATATATCTCAACAGATGTGAGACAAGACTCCCGCGTATACGCTAATCAGCGTCTTGTTTTAAAGCATAAATTTCCATGATTCCGAGGCAAATCTGGAACCTAAATTCAGGGATTCTGCTCTGACACGGGGATCTTTTTGGTCTGGAGCGGAAACTCTCATAGGAATTTTTTCGATTTCTTATGATTTC
>BLAZ01001501.1:430198-432698 GCA_014633955.1 Acropora tenuis
GACAGCAAAAACTCAGTTATGACTTCTGTCGCCTGAGGTTTGTGAAGTGTGACGCCACTTTTGGTTTTGAAATCACTTCAGGTTGCTGTTTGTGGCTCAAAAGGGTCTTATGCTTAAGTTTCCAAATAACAATAATTATAACCAACTTGAGAGCATAGTTCTCTTTACTTGTTCATCATCCTTTCAACACTTTTGCTAAGTTTTACATATGCATTTTTCAGCACATGTAACATACGTATATTAATATTGTCATCTTTGTTACCATAAGTGTTGAAGCCCCCATTTTCTGTATATAAAAAGTTAGTTCAGGGCTCGAAATTAACGAAAAAAATCCAGTCGCAATTTTGCGATGACAGGATACCAAAATTTAGTCGCAATTTAGCAACTTTCAGTGGCAGAATATTTGGGCTGCATTTTCTTGTCAGCGGTTTAGCTAAACAAAATATGGGCCCATATGTGTAAAGAAACTTCTTAAGATAGCAGATGATCGAAAGAATGCAACTGTTCCTGTATTTAATACCACGTTATAAAGAAGTAACATTGCAGCTAAATTACGCTACAGTTGAAGTATGTTCAGATTGAAAGAAAATGCATGGCAAGAAACGTGACAATTTTGTTTTTTTCTTACTTTATTTTATTAAAGTAGCAGCAAATTGGCAACTGCTAACCCCTTTTGTTTTGAAAGAGCAGAGGTAAAAATAAGTCGCAAATTTGTGATTTCTCCAGATATTTTAGTCGCTAAGGGAAAAAAATTTAGTCACAAATGCGACTGCATTGGTTGCAATTTTGAGCCCTGTAGTTGCTACTTGCTTAATACAACATGTTCTTCCAAGGAGGTCTTTAATATTGTTGGTAATGTTTTTTCACAAATTTGATTTTCAGAGTTGTCCAGCTTCACAGCAGAGAAAAACAACGACACCCTCTTCAGCAGGTGAATTTTTGTATTCTGTGAGCTTATGATTTGTCTGAAAAATTGCTTTTGTTTTTGTTTGTTAACTAGCTTATATTTTAATTTTTATTATTGAAAGGGAAACCATCACTACTGTTGCCCCTTTTAGATCAGACTTAGGGGTAATATGATCCCTACTTGTGACAAAGGGCATTGGTTCTTTAACGCCCTCATAGTATTAACCAACAAGGGTTGTTACAACCCTTCAAGCTGTGACCACTTTAGGCACCATGGCGACTAAAATTTTTGTACTTCATTCGCAAAATAACGCCAAATTATAGGTGACCACAGAAAACTGATACTTGAAGAAAATAAACCCTAACCCTAACCTCTATTGCTTGAATTGTACTGAAATAATAAGGTCTACTCTGCTGATATCTCAGAGGGAAAAGATGAGAAGATGTTTGCAATATTCAAGCAAACAAATGCTTAATTCGGTGGGATTTCTGCTAAAACATTGTTCTACTCCACTGAGCACAAGTCAGTTGCCTAGCAACTTGTAATGTGTGATTATCAGCAATAAATCAATTTGTCTTTCATAATTTGTGCTTAGAAACCACATGTGTGGCTAAATTAGGAAGACTCTTACAGCACAAATAAAAATGTATTTTTGGAATAAAATAAATGGAAAAACAAATTGAGAAAGTTGGCATGAATTATGTTAAAATAAATGGGAGGAACACAAGACAGACATGCAGTTGAATCGTTGTTAATGCGAGCATTATAGACCTACACAACGGACGAAACTAAGCTTTGACAAAAACAATAATTATTGTCTTCAACATCTTCACTGATAATAAAGCAGAAAGTATTTGTTGCAGTCTCCAATGCTGTATTTTTTTTGTCCATATTTGGCTGATGGAAATGCAACTTGAATTAATATATTTTAGCCCCCGGAAAATCCTTTGGCGACTATGCCTAAATAGTTGGTTGGCAATGGCCACTAAAGAAAAAATTTAACTTGGAGAGTCATTGTGAGGCAAGGCCTACTCAGTTGCAGGAGATATCATACTGTGACTGTTTGCCATTTTTGTTTAAAAGGGTGGTCTTTCTTCTCACTTATTTTAATCCCCCATGTTGCTCTAACTAGAGCTCAGTTGTTCAGAAGGTGACCAACGTTAACACAGGGTTTAACAACTAATGAGGTTTTAATTTTGCAGTTTAAGATGTTCCAACCACTTATACTTGATATAAAGTAAACGTCTGGGCCCAGTTATTCAAAGCCAGATTAAGCTAGATTAGTGGTAATTTTAATTGTTATTTATTTAAGCGTTAAAGAAGGATTTTCGACAAGATTAAGGTTTAAGAAAAAGAAATTTCTAATTTATAACCTTGCCACAATTTTGTGGCAAATCCTTCTTTAGCAGTAAATTTATAGCAATTCAAATTTAGGCTAACCTAGGATTAGGTTCATCGAGCTTTGTACATTTTAAAGAGCAATATCTTGTGAAAGTGTTTGTGGGATTGAAAGTAAATGTTTTTCAAATGTAGCTGCTAATCCTGGATTAATTTAATCAGGGTATGAACAACTGGGCCCAGACCTTAAATCTG
>BLAZ01001501.1:482475-484975 GCA_014633955.1 Acropora tenuis
AAAGAGAAGAAGACACCCCTTTACCTTTTGTCTGCACTATTTGGCAAAATTTTCTGCACTATTTTCCCTTTTTTTCCCACTCTACCAGATGCCTATTAAATTTTTCAACACACTGTATTTTAGGGTCATTGGGTGCACCTGCTTAAAGGGAAGTAAGTCTTGTTCATCTTCATCTTCAAAGTCAAAGAGAGCTTTTGCAATGGGATGGTCAAATGAATCATCTAAGCTTGGAAGAGGGTTGATCACCTATAGCAACAACAACAACAACAAATTCAAATGATTTAGTGCCTCCATTTCTCACCCTTACTGCGACTCTGTTTGTGGCAGTAAGGATGAGAGAAAGAAAAGTAAAGTTCATAACGTACAGGCCTTAGCTTCAGGCAATGATAAGTGTCAGAATGATGATGAATTATTGGGCATTTTATTCCCTGTGTTTGACTGACCAAAACATTTCCAATCGCTATGGGTACACTGCCAAAACGGAAATAGATGGCAAACAATAATTATAATTATGACAAAGTTAGACACAGCTGCAGATTTCTCAATAAATGAGCAAAAGTGAATATTTGGAAACTAACAATAATAATAATAATAATGATGATAATAATTCGAATATTTTCCCAGGATAACCTTTCCGTACATTGTACTGTTATCAATGGGGTCCTGCATATTAAATTAAACTAGGAGTCAATTTTGCGGAGGGAGGAAACCGGAGTGCCCAGAGAAAACCCTCAAAGTCAGGTTGAGATCAACTGAAACTCAATCCACATAAAACATTGTAGTAGAGGTGGAAGGCGTGATTGATGTCCACTGTGCCAGCCTGACTTCCCAAGGAGTACAGCACAGCGTATTTTATCTAGATGATCACCCATCCAGATATCAACCCCGTCCAACAGGGCTTAACTTCGGTGAACAGACTGGAACCAGTATTTTCCCTTTGGTGATAGCCATACCTCTAAAAGTTTGCACAAAACCCACCTCAAAAGTAATGCTGAAGACATACAAAGGTGAACTACTTGTTGCATTGGGTGAAATGCATTGTAGAATAGTGTATAAGGGTAAACAACACTATCTGCCCATTCTTGTAGCCAGTTATGATGCAAAACCCACCTGGCTCAGTAAAAACTGGCTGCGACACATTATGTTAGAAAGGGGTGAGGTATTTTGTATTCCTAAGGAAGACCCAGTTCTGACAGTCAATTGAATGATTTGCTGTCTAGATAGAGTGGCTTGTTTGCCTAGAGTTATGAAAGTATGAAGGGCCTTGATGCCCATATTACCATGAAAGGCCAGGCAAAACCTTGTGAAAGCACATACAGAATGTGCTAAAAGGGCAAGTTGAAAATGAGTTGGACAAACTTGAAAAACACGGGGTCATAAAGAAAAGCGACAGATCCCATTGTGTTAGCCCAACTGTGGTTCTGCCAAAGGCTGAAAACACTGGACAAAATCAATTCAGTGAAAAAAGCTCTAGCCCCACAAAATGTGAGCAAACTAAGGTTTTTCCTAGCCATGATCGAGTATTATCATTCATTTTTTCCAGGGCTACAGTAGCTAAGATTTAGCACCTCTGCATAGGCCTTTGCAGAAAAATGTTCACTGGGAATGGACAGATGACTGTCAGAAAGCTTCGGAGGCAAAACAAGTTTGTATTGTTTTAGCTTGGACAGTGCTGCTCACTAGTTTATCCTTCACATTACTAGTTCAGATCTATCACAGAGCTAAAGTTGACGTTTTGATGGATTGATTTGATGCATGTACCATGACCCATGAGCAAAATAGAAGATATACCTACCTCGATGTAATTTGCTGGAAGGAATCCTTGACGGCCATTGCAAAGACCCTCATACCAGTTTTCATCCACTCGTTTTAGCAAGGTAATTATCTCTCCCTTGTGCAAAGGTAAATCTCTAAAATCACATACAAGCACACATCAATCATAATTTCTTTCAATTGAAAGGTTAGTTTTCAAAGAAACTGTGGTGCTGCATCAGAGAGGAGGTGAAACACTAAAATTGGCATCTAACAAGTTGATAAGAGTGAAATTTTCCACAGTGAGGTCACATAACAAAGCTGACAGGAAGCGAATTACAAAGGGTTGACACTCAAAACATCAGCTTTGTTATCTCTTCGAGGTGGAAATTAGGCCACTATCGGTATCAACTTGTTTGATGCCAAATGTTAGTGTTTCATAACATCTTTCCTGCAACAAGCTTTAGGATACAGTTATAAACAAGTACGCTCAAGAAAATCAGGCTGAAAGCATAATTTATTATTGAGAGCACCTCTGGCAGCCATGTCATATAAAAAAGGAAAAGGAGAAGAAAGGATATTTATTAAAGTGTCTAGTTTGTTTAGTGCTGGAGCACTAATTGGGGATACTGTAAACTCAAATTAGCAATTGACACAAATCAAGTCAAATGGTGGTTTTTGAGGAGAGGGGAAACCGGAATACCCGGAGAAAACCTCTTGGTGCAGAGAAGAGAACCAACAAACTCAA
>BLAZ01001501.1:532581-545081 GCA_014633955.1 Acropora tenuis
TTTTCACATCGTGTTTTCCGGGTGGACAATCAACTATCAACATGAAGGTCCTGATAGCTTTGCTGTTTCTTGCTGCCGTTGTGTTCGTGCGCGCAGAAGAGGAAAAGGAACCTGATATGAAATTTCATCCACAAGCTGTCCTTCACTACCTCGAGATGGAAGACGAAAAGATGGCTAAGCACGTTCGAAGCATCTTGAAAATGGATCAAAAGAGGGAGCCAAAGAAGGAATCGATGTTCCCGACTGCTTTGCCCACAGGCATACCCAAACAATTTGTAAGTAGCCAGTGATAAATGCCAACAGGAGAGATCTGAATGAGTTAAATAAGATTGGTGCCTCACAAGGTAAAAAAAAAAAACAGAAAAAAAAACAACCCTCTTATCAACTTTGTTTCATGTCGTAGACACAGAAGAGAAAACATGTTTGGCTCATGAATTTTGTAAGAGTCAAGTGCATAGTTTAGACTATGAAAACATATGTATGTAAATAGATTTTAATGTGACGGTTCCGGCTCAGCCCCCACTGGAACCTTTTAGGACCAATGGATCTTATTCTAGTATCGCAATATGCTTCCGGCACTGTTCTTTGTTTTCCTGCTGTTTGCAGGTAAGATGCGCTAAAAAGGCGGTGATCTGTCACAAGATGGCTGGAAACGATTCCTGTGAGCATTTGGAATGCATCAAAGAGACTGGTTGTTGTTTAAAAGTGGCAGGATTACGGTACCATCATTTGCCTGAGCCTTTGGTAAGTACTCTCCATGCAACTGTCATCGAGCATCGGTTGCATCTAATTGGTTTCTTCAAACAGTCTTTATTTGATGCTTATAGTAAAGGCAACGCCGGCAGTCTAACCTATTTCAAAATTGCTTCCTTTGTGCCATTGTAGAATCCGCCAGGACCTGAATATTTTTGTTAAAAATAAATAGATCAAAACAGAAACAAGTGGAAAAGGTTCGAGTCTAGTTTTACTAAACAAATAATGATTCAGGTAAAAGTGTTCCTTGATTGACCTAGAACAGTCACGACTCATGAGTTTATTCTTACTGAAGCACACTTTACTCACGAAATCAAGCGTAAGGCCATCACATTGACCAATCAGGTGATCCCGGCACCTTTCATTAAGTCAATGACTACTAGTAATTTCAGGAATCACTGCAACCATGGCAACTTATTTTCTTTAGAAACATATAGAATCATTTCTGTCTGTGCATGGAAATCCGCTCAGGATTTAGTAAATCACTAACAACCAAACTTAACATATATTTCTTTTTCCTCAGAAAAAATGTCTGCCAGTCATCCCGTGTTGCATGCTCACAGCAAAATCATGTGAAGAAAAACTGTGCTGTTTTGTGAGGTTCGGAGAATGCGCACGCAGATTTGCGTATAAACCACAATAATCTCACCCACACCAGAAGTTACTGCATCATGACAGACCGGAAGTTAAGGGGATAAAGCCTGCGCCTTACAAGTAGTTTTATATCGATTTCAAGTTGCCATGGAAACAGTTTTACAATAAAAGAGCCTGATTGTTATACGTTTGTTGTTATTGTTATTTATTGAATGCATGGGATTTAATGTGGTGTCAAAATATCTCAAGGGAAAATGCTTAATGCGTTGAGCTGTTGTTCATAAAACTTCAACTTCCGTTCTAATTGAAAAGCAAAAATGAAGAACGGGATATAATATTTCAAGAATTCTAAAAGATACGTGTTTTGGTATTTCTTAGAGACAGGCTACGGTACCACACGTATCCATGGTAACGTGTTGTTCAAAGGCCTCTTTTGCTCTAGCAAGGTGTCAATCTGCCTCTAAATTCTGTGAATATCTCGTGTAAGCTTGAGCTTGCGTTACTACTGAAACCCAGGCTTATCGAAAGGTCTAGCGTGTGAGAAGGCTGTTCCGTTGAGATGGCGTACGGTTGAAATCTAGGGCTTGGTAACTAGTCTTGAAAGGAAGAGGCTTTCCTTTGGAAACTAGTTACCAAGGCCCTATATTTCTACACAACAAAGGTCAAATTTTGTTAATGTTGAACATCGACACTCACCTGGCAGTTTACTTTGAACTCTTTCCACAGAATTGGGCTTATAACCGATGATTGATCAATAGTTTTGAACGACGAACTACATTGCCGCCTGAATTGTGGTATTACCAAATGCCTCATAGAGGAAAAACCTATTAAGATTACACCGAAACGCTATGGGAATACAAGTAGTATTCTTAGCTTTCTTCCTGAAAAGGTTTTGTTTTCTACCATATACTATTTTTTTATCGTGTTCACACGATTTTTACCATATATAAATTTTTTTTATCGTGTTACATCAGAGTTCGTTGAGGAACTCTGGTTACACGATAAAAAAATAGGCAGTCTATGACTACATGTGCCTAGTGATATGAAAAATGATATCATCCGCAATGACTACATGATACAACAACAACGGGTTACGGAAACGAGTTATTCTGGGTTTTGTTGACCAAAACGTCGGGTGGGGGACACTTCATGACATATTACACGTGGCCAAAAAGGAAACGTTAAGGGGAGGACATTTCATGACATATAACACGAACAGCAAGTATTACGGACGCAAACGTGTGCACGATAACATTGTGCCTTGAGCTCTACGAGAACTAGGCACAAAAATTCACTTATACTAAAAAAATAAAAACTTTTCCCGATGAAAGCTAAGAATACTACTTGTGTTCCCATAGTGTTCAACTGTAATCTTGATAGTGTTTTTCATGTATGAGGAATTTGTTGATGCCACAATTTAGGCCAAGTTAGTGAAAAAAAAGTTTGCATTTTAATCCTGTTCTCTAAGTACTGGTCCTCCTCTAAATGCTCGAAAATTTGAAAAGCGACGACAGCAATAGCGACGTCAACTCCGCAAATCAATGTTATGATGAAGCCCGATGAGGAAAAAAATCGTGCTGCACGTGCGGCACGCATTTTAAAACATTCTCCGTGCCGTGGTCGAAATTTTGACCCAACGAATATTAATCAAAATGTTTAATTTTTTCCTTCCCGTTTAAAGACACGTTGCTCTATAATTTAGCATCTTCCCTTTGCTCTTAACGCACTTTAAAATTTAATTATTTGTAATATTTCTTAAAGTTAATGACGAAGGAGTCATCTATTTTGAGATTTTGCAATCAGTGAAAACGAAGCGAGCATTTTGGACGCGGTAAAGTCTGCTGCACCCGTGAGAAAAAGTCCAGGTAAAATGCCTAGAGAGGCAGATAGTTTGGCACTTTTCTCGTATATCTGGGTAAATGTTAGTGAGATATTCGTCTCGCGAGACGTTGACGGTGAGCACAATATCAAACATGTTTGATATTATGCTCACCGCCTCGCGTGGTGACTCAATCTTCAAAATTTGTCCATACACAAGAGGAAGCAGCTTAGAAAAATGCTTCGTGAGGCACTGTGCTGAAATCTTTCCTCACGTATGCGTAAGGTAGGGTTATTCAGCAAGACTTGGTTCTTTTTTACGTCAGTTAAAACGAAAACCTCAAGTGTTCCACCTTGCTAATATTCCTCTTTAAAATTCTTTTTAATTCCATAAATAACTTGACATCATGTACTTCTGTGAATATCATGAAAGTTTTCTATTCAAGGAACCTTTAAATTTACGTCGGCGAAGTTGAACGTGTGAGTAACTCCGCTTCGTTGAAAACATGTCTTCCCTGTTGACTTTCCTTGGCACATATAACGTTCCAAAGTTTGTGCCTCTTGCGTGTGGAAACCAAAAAAAGTAATTCAATTATCTCTAAACACGAAATACAAACTCCTTTGTTCTTTTAGATACTTAAAACTAATAAAAATTATATATGCACGCCTCCCAGTCAGTTCTCAAAAGTGCAACATTACCTTAGTTTGGGTTTTTGTCTCGCGACGTCTTGAATGGCAAATATTTGTACAGCTTAACAATGTAAGCATAAAAAAAAATAATTTGGTTTCCTTTTGTTTTGATCATGCACAAGAAAGAGATTTTCTCTTTCCACATGGTAACCATGATGTCCTCAATTCTGTAGGCAGTCACCGATTGGATAATATGAGGTCGTACAAATATATTCTATCCAATAACTCAACTCTATTTCTTAACCTACTGTAAAAAGAATTGAACAAACTGTTTTCGGGCTTCTAAGTTGAACCTATAAACGGTTGGACTACAAACCTTTCCTCTAAAACTGTGTACATTGCATTTGCTAATTGTAAAAAACAAAACAAAAATGAAATGGTGCTAAAGATCGGTTTCCATTAGTAACCTGGATTTGCTTGACTCAGCTGCGTGTAACTGTTTTCATTGCGGGACAAAACCACCCCTATTCTATCAAAGGCGCCATTGTTTTTTCCTTTATCAAATGACAAATAACTCCTAATCCCGGATTCCTATAAAAGAGTGCTTGAAACTGTGCAAGTCACATTGCTGAGCCAAATAGCAAAGCACTGCATCAAAATGAAGTCTATGTTAATACTGCTCCTTCTTGTCAGTGTTGCGATAACAGTTTCAGTGGCTCGCCCGAGCAAGGTAAGTTCCTTGAGCTCTGAGAGAAAAGTTTTGAATAAAGCCCATCGTAACCAACTCAAATAGCGCAATGGACCAATCAAGTTTAAAGAAATCACAAGTAACCAACTCTTGTGGCGCGAAATTCTTAAGCCAATAAGTTTGCTTAGAATCGAACTTTTTCGGTGCTCATTTGAAAAGAGCTGATCTGCTCAACTGATAGTTCTTAAAGTGTTATAGTTTTATTAAATATAGTAATGACGAACGAAGGGCACTTGTGCTTGTGCAATAGCCCTTACGTGTCTTTATACAGGAAATTCGCATTCTTTCTGCCGGGTCCGTGGAATAAAAGATGAGTAATTTGAAAATTGTTCAGAATAACTGCTGTAATGACTTTAGAATTGCTTTGGTATTTTTGCATCCACGAATACTTTTTTATATATCTTTTTTGTACTGCATTGTCATTAGTAGTTTATGTCGATAAAAGATATTTGAGACAATGATCCGCAAAGGAATTCTGTCAAAGCTAACTTTTAGTAAAGTCAGAATATTTTTATCCCTTTCATAAAAGTGTGAAGAAGAAGTCGACAAAGGTCCGAAGCCAAGTGGACGACCACGCCCAAGTGGACGACCACGCCCAAGTGGACGCCCCCGTCCTCCAGCACTTGAACTGATGTGAGGTGACGAAGATGTTAAGAAGACGCAAGGAATTCGAATGCATTCGAACAGAAAGAAAAAATGAAAAGTACCTGCTAATCAAGGGTTAGATTGTAGGGAATAAAGAATTTAAAAATTCATCTTGTTTGAGTTTTCACTTAGTTACTTACAATTAAAAAAAAGGAAATAACACATATAAAACATGGACTTTTGTATCACACATACAAGTGGACATTAACAAACGGCAATTACCAAAAATAGTTTGAAATATTCAGTGCTAATTGAATTAACTCTATTACAAGATGTTTAAAGTGACCACAGCGATCAGAGTACTTGCACCAGAATGGATGTAATATGTTTCAAGTGCTTTAAGACACTACGTTGGCGAAGACTGGCATTGAAACTTGATTCAATGACAAATAGGCGCCGCTCAGAAGTGCTTGCAGGTGTTGGGTCGCTGAATTCCAGCATAAGAGTCATTTCTTTGAAAGCTGAAAAATACACCAGTGTCATAAATTTCCAAATTATTTGTATATGACAAGATTTCTTGTTTCCAGAGAAATTGTGGTGCTACGCCCGTGGAGAGTGAAACGAAAATTGGGTTTTATGAAACGAGTTGATAAAGGTTGCGTTACCAACGTGAAAGATTCAGAAAACTGACGTTTCGAGCGTCAGCCGTTCGTCATTTGCTCTGAAAAACATTTTAGATTTGTTCTATGCAATGGTTTTAGGAAAGACCTCATATTCATACAAGTGCTAATGCATGATGCCGATACAACGTAGAATGCTGTTTTTAGGAGAGTACTGTATTTCGGCCGATTAAAGCAGCCCTCTATTTTTCGGGTGCAATGGAAAATTTACATCGGAAGCGTTTGTATCAGGGAAACTTTTTAATTGTTATTCCAGACACTACGTAATTTGAAAACTGATGTAGATTCACAAACCAGATTATGTAGATTCAAAACTGTAGATGAGGGGCGAATAGGAAATGGAAGAATTAAATAGAAGATATACAATTTATGCATTGATATGTTTCTTCGGGAATATCGAAATCATCAAGATCCATTGTCGTGGCTTTAAAACATTAAATCGAAGTGCCACTGTCGTTACTCGTGGATATCGGAAGTTTACTTTCTGCACTAGTCAGTGTGTTCCATCCTGATTGGCTAATTAGATCGAACTTCCGCTCACGCAGGAGTGGCCATTTGCATATTTAATCATGAGAATCCTTATTAAAGATTCTCATCAAAACTCGTGGTTACATCCACGAGTAAAAATTAATCACACTATTGTTAATTACACTCACGTAGAACATGGTGGCGTTCGCCTCATGGTGGAAAAATCGCGTAGACTCTGGGATCGAGCTTTTCTTTATTACATTAGGAACTCAGTTCTGAAGACTTACGCATGCGCAGACGAATTACCTGGGACAAACGAAAACATAGGAACCAGTAAGTAATACCTCTAGACGTGGCGCTAGAGCGGCGTACTATGACGAGTATCCCCGATATTTCGGCCCGCGGATCGCTTATACTGTGAGCTTAGTGTCAGATACCAGTCGGCATATTTCAAGATTCAGCGCCATTTTGTTCTCCTCTGATACGTATTGGTACGAGATAAAGCGAGACACAGATGCATCGTAATGTAGCGTTAGCACAATCAATGTTCGAATTTATGAAAGAAATTGGTGAACACAACGTGCGCTACAATTCCCTATTACCACTCACGATCGAACGGCCAAACAGAACGTTTCGTTCAAACTTTTAATCAATGTTGTAAGGCGGTGTGGAGGAACTCAATATCGGGGTGGAAGCGGAATAATTGGATTTCAGTTATTCATTCTCATTTTTTTTCCTGAGTTACTAATTATTTACTACTGAAATTTTGTTCGATATCCATTTATTAGTATAGAAGTCGGTTTTGGCGGTCAAAGCTAGTAGGATAGCAGCCCCAAGGAACATTTTTACGACCAAAAATACTAATTGCGGTGTCAGTTTCCTTAATTAAAATGAACTCCCGTCTTTTCTTGCTTTCATTGCGGCAAACAGCCATGGTACAACACTTGTTCATGGCCCACACGGAAAAAACTGCAAAGAACCGTGAAATACGAGGAGATTTCCTGCTATTCGTCAAAAGCACGTAGCTTTCACTATAATGTTTGTTTTCATTTTCACACTGTATTCTCCGGAGCCTCGCTTTGATGTGTGAGTCTCTACACCAGTCTCTGACGTTGAAATATATCGAAATTTGTGTACTAAACTACAGAAAACAAAAATAAAATCAGATCAAAGTACTTCATTGGTGGCGTGTTCAAAGGCAAGTTAAATGAAAGGTGTTACATTAAATGACTATTATGCTGTCCTTCGTTTGCATACTAGAGGGGATCAACTTTTTCTACATTCAAAAATACTTCGTATACGTCATAATGAAAATTCACTTATAGTAAAAAAAAAACACTTTTCCCGAAGAAAGCTAAGAATACTACTTGTGTTCCCATAGTGTTCAACTGTAATCTTGATAGTGTTTTTCATCTATGAGGAATTTGTTGATGCTACAATTTAGGCCAAGTTAGTGAAAAAAAAGTTTGCATTTTAATCCTGTTCTCTAAGTACTGGTCCTCCTCTAAATGCTCGAAAATTTGAAAAACGATGACAGCAATACTACTACCACTACTAGATCTTTATTATTATTATTATTATAAAACATCCCCACAGACAAACGTGTGAGTTTACAATAAGAATAATATACTATACTAATATTATTTACTACTATAAAATTAAAATGGACTTAAACAAAGTGAAATAGGCATCTGTTAATAAAGCATCGCTTGAACCTCTCGGTTCTCACACGTGGCAAAATAAAATCATGGCCCCTGCTTCTTAAAAAAACGTGAACTTTATGGAGGAAGAGAGGATGAGCTGCATCGGTTATGATATTGTTCCATAACTGTCTATCTCTTAAAACGATGTAGCTGGTCATTGGAGTGTACTTGGAGGTATATCCATATCGCAGAGCACGTCTACAAAACTTATCAATCTGTGCAATGTATTTGCCCTGGTGGGCACAGGCCCATACTTCTAATGCATATAAAAATAATGACATTATGAGGCTATCAAATAACACAGTCAACTCCGATGAGGAGTATCCAAAGTACTTACAGACCCTCAAAATGTAAAGTCTAGAATTGGCCTTGCCAAGCATATGCTCAAATTGAGTATCCCAGTTGCACGGGTCTTCATTGAATGTTACTCCTAACAATTTGAGCTCCTTTTTCCTAGCTATCCCATCAATATCACCTGGAGGACTTTTCCTGGTCTTCCCTCTTACTACCATTTCAAAGGTCTTCTTGAAATTTAACGTCATCTTGTCGTCTGCCCAGAGTTTGATGCTACAAACTTCTTGATGTGATGGGTCAATCTGACCTCGGCTTGACCTGATAGGTACACTAACTGTGATGTCATCAGCAAATTTAATCAGTAGTGAGCTTGAACTAACAGGCTTGATGTCGTTCACCATGATTGAAAATAGAACGGGACCAAGAACAGTTCCCTGTGGGGCACCTTTGTTAATATTGAGGAACTTTGTTACAACGCCATCCACCAGGATTCTTTGTTGACGGTTACACAGGAAGCTGATAACCCAGTTGATGATGTATGGGTTAATGTCATAGGACTTTAGTTTGTCACACAAGACTCTATGGGAAACAGCGACGTCAACTCCGCAAATCAATGTTATGATGAAGCCCGATGAGGAAAAAAATCGTGCTGCACGTGCGGCACGCATTTTAAAACATTCTCCGTGCCGTGGTCGAAATTTTGACCCAACGAATAATAATCAAAATGTTTAATTTTTTCCTTCCCGTTTAAAGACACGTTGCTCTATAATTTAGCATCTTCCCTTTCCTCTTAACGCATTTTAAAATTTAATTATTTGTAATATTTCTTAAAGTTAATGACGAAGGAGTCATGTATTTTGTGGTTTTGCAATCAGTGAAAACGAAGCGAGCATTTTGGACGCGGTAAAGTCTGCTGCACCCATGAGAAAAAGTCTAGGTAAAATGCCTAGAGAGGCAGATAGTTTGGCACTTTTCTCGTATATCTGGGTAAATGTTAGTGAGATATTCGTCTCGCGAGACGTTGACGGTGAGCACAATATCAAACATGTTTGATATTATGCTCACCGCCTCGCGTGGTGACTCAATCTTCAAACTTTGTCCATACACAAGAGGAAGCAGCTTAGAAAAATGCTTCGTGAGGCACTGTGCTGAAATCTTTCCTCACGTATGCGTAAGGTAGGGTTATTCAGCAAGACTTGGTTCTTTTTTACGTCAGTTAAAACGAAAACCTAAAGTGTTCCACCTTGCTAATATTCCTCTTTAAAATTCTTTTTAATTCCATAAATAACTTGACATCATGTACTTCTGTGAATATCATGAAAGTTTTCTATTCAAGGAACCTTTAAATTTACGTCGGCGAAGTTGAACGTGTGAGTAACTCCGCTTCGTTGAAAACATGTCTTCCCTGTTGACTTTCCTTGGCACATATAACGTTCCAAAGTTTGTGCCTCTTGCGTGTGGAAACCAAAAAAAGTAATTCAATTATCTCTAAACACGAAATACAAACTCCTTTGTTCTTTTAGATACTTAAAACTAATAAAAATTATATATGCACGCCTCCCAGTCAGTTCTCAAAAGTGCAACATTACCTTAGTTTGGGTTTTTGTCTCGCGACATCTTCAATGGCAAATATTTGTACAGCTCAACAATGTAAACATAAAAAAAGAAATTTGGTTTCCTTTTTTTTGATCATGCACAACAAAGAGATTTTCTCTTTCCACATGGTAACCATGCTGCCCTCAATTCTGTAGGCAGTCACCGATTGGATGATATGAGGTCGTACAAATATATTCTATCCAATAACTCAGCTCTATTTCTTAACTTACTGTAAAAAGAATTGAACAAACTGTTTTCGGGCTTCTAAGTTGAACCTATAAACGGTTGGACTACAACCCTTTCCTCTAAAACTGTGTACAGTGCATTTGCTAATTATAAAAAACAAAACAAAAATGAAATGGTGCTAAAGATCGGTTTCCATTAGTAACCTGGATTTGCTTGACTCAGCTGCGCGTAACTGTTTTAATTGCGGGACAAAACCACCCCGATTCTATCAAAGGCGTCATTGTATCCCGAATTCTTATAAAAGAGTGCTTGAAACTGTGCAAGTCACATTGCTGAGCCGAATAGCAAAGCACTGCATCAAAATGAAGTCTATGTTAATACTGCTCCTTCTTGTCAGTGTTGCGATAACAGTTTCCGTGGCTCGTCCGCACGAGGTAAGTTCCTTGAGCTCTGAGAGAAAAGTTTTAAATCAAGCCGATCGTAACCAACTCAAATAGCGCAATGGACCAATCAAGATTTAAAGAAATCACAAGTAACCAACTCTTGTGGCGCGGACTTTTTAAGCCAATAAGTGTGCTTAGAATCGAACTCTTTCGGTGCTCATTTGAAAAGAGCTGATCTGCTCAACTGATAGTTCTTAAAGTGTTATAGTTTTATTAAATATAATAATGACGAACGAAGGGCACTTGTGCTTGTGCAATAGCCCTTACGTGTCTTTAATTTGAAAATTGTTCAGAATAACTGCTGTAATGACTTTAGAATTGCTTTGGTATTTTTGCATCCACGAATACTTTTTTATATATCTTTTTTGTACTGCATTGTCATTAGTAGTTTATGTCGAGTTTTCTGATAAAAGATATTTGAGACAATGATCCGCAAAGGAATTCTGTCAAAGCTAACTTTTAGTAAAGTCAGAATATTTTTATCCCTTTCATAGGACTGTAAAGATGAACTCGACAAAGGTCCGAAGCCAAGTGGACGCCCACGACCAAGTGGACGACCACGACCAAGTGGACGACCACGCCCAAGTGGACGCCCCCGTCCTCCAGCACTTGAACTGATGTGAGGTGACGAAGATGTTAAGAAGACGCAAGGAATTCGAATGCATTCGAACAGAAAGAAAAATTGAAAAGTACCTGTTAGTCAAGGGTTAGATTGTGGGGAATAAAGAATTTAAAAATTCATCTTGTTTGAGTTTTCACTTAGTTACTTACAATTAAAAAAAGGAAATAACACATATAAAACTTGGACTTTTGTATCACACATACGGGTGGACATTAACAAACGGCAATTACCGAAAATAGTTTGAAATATTCAGTGCTAATTGAAGAAACTCTATTACAAGATGTTTAAAGTGACCACAGCGATCAGAGTACTTGCACCAGAATGGATGTAATATGTTTCAAGTTCTTTAAGACACTAGGTTGGCGAGGACTAGCATTGAAACTTGATTCAAGGACGAATAAGCGCCGCTTAGAAGTGCTTGCAGGTGTTGGGTCGCTGAATTCCAGTATAAGAGTCATTTCTTTGAAAGCTGAAAAATACACCAATGTCATAAATTTCCAAAGTATTTGTACATGAGAGATTTCTAGTTTCTAAAGAAATTGTGGTGCTACGCCCGTGAGAGAGTGAAACAAAATTTTTGGTTTTATCAAGCGAGTTGATAAAGGTTGAATTTCCTCCGTGAAAGATTTAGAAAGCTGACGTTTCGAGTTCTAGCCCCTCGTCAGAGCCAATGTGTGGGTGTAGCAAGGAATGAGATGAGCGAGGTCGCAGCGATTGAACAGTAAGTGGATTTCTAGTTTCCATGTAAAGAAATTGTGGTGCTACGTCGATGGGAGAGTGAAACGGAAATTGGGTTTTATGAAACGAGTTGATAAAGGTTGAGTTAGCAACGTGAAAGATTCAGAAAACTGACGTTTCGAGCGTTAGCCGTTCGTCATTTGCTCTGAAAAACATTTTAGATTTGTTCTATGCAATGGTTTTAGGAAAGACCTCATATTCATATGAGTGCTAATGCATGATGCCGATACAACGTAGAATGCTGTTTTTAGGAGAGTACTGTATTTCGGCCGATTAAAGCAGCCTTCTATTTTTCGGGTGCAATGGAAAATTTACATTGAAAGCGTTTGTATCAGGGAAACTTTTTAATTGTTATTCCAGACACTACGTAATTTGAATTTGAAAACTGGTATAGAATCACAAACCAGGCCACACTGTAGATGAGGGGCGAATTGGAAATGAAGAATTAAAGAGACGATATACAATTTATGCATTGATATCTTTCTTCGCAAATATCGAAATCATCAGGATCAGTTGTCGTGGCTTTAAAAATTAAATCGAGGTGCCACTGTCGTTACTCGGGGATATCGGAAGTTTACTTTAGGCACTAATCAGTGTGTTCCATCCTGATTGGCTAATTAGATCAAACTTCCGCTCACGCAG
>BLAZ01001501.1:547581-550081 GCA_014633955.1 Acropora tenuis
TTTTCTAATCAAGGAACCTTTAAATTTACGTCGGCGAAGTTGAACGTGTGAGTAACTCCGCTTCGTTGAAAACATGTCTTCCCTGTTGACTTTCCTTGGCACATATAACGTTCCAAAGTTTGTGCCTCTTGCGTGTGGAAACCAAAAAAAGTAATTCAATTATCTCTAAACACGAAATACAAACTCCTTTGTTCTTTTAGATACTTAAAACTAATAAAAATTATATATGCATGCCTCCCAGTCAGTTCTCAAAAGTGCAACATTACCTTAGTTTGGGTTTTTGTCTCGCGACGTCTTGAATGGCAAACATTTGTACAGCTCAACAATGTAAGCATAAAAAAAAAAAATTGGTTTCCTTTTGTTTTGATCATGCACAACAAAGAGATTTTCCCTTTCCACATGGTAACCATGATGTCCTCAATTCTGTAGGCAGTCACCGATTGGATGATATGAGGTCGTACAAATATATTCTATCCAATAACTCAACTCTATTTCTTAACCTACTGTAAAAAGAATTGAACAAACTGTTTTCGGGCTTCTAAGTTGAACCTATAAACGGTTGGACCACAAACCTTTCCTCTAAAACTGTGTACATTGCATTTGCTAATTGTAAAAAACAAAACAAAAATGAAATGGTGCTAAAGATCGGTTTCCATTAGTAACCTGGATTTGCTTGACTCAGCTGCGTGTAACTGTTTTCATTGCGGGACAAAACCACCCCTATTCTATCAAAGGCGTCATTGTCTTCTCCTTTATCAAATGACAAATAACTCCTAATCCCGGATTCCTATAAAAGAGTGCTTGAAACTGTGCAAGTCACATTGCTGAGCCAAATAGCAAAGCACTGCATCAAAATGAAGTCTATGTTAATACTGCTCCTTCTTGTCAGTGTTGCGATAACAGTTTCAGTGGCTCGCCCGGGCAAGGTAAGTTCCTTGAGCTCTGAGAGAAAAGTTTTGAATGAAGCCCATCGTAACCAACTCAAATAGCGCAATGGACCAATCAAGTTTAAAGAAATCACAAGTAACCAACTCTTGTGGCGCGAAATTCTTAAGCCAATAAGTGTGCTTAGAATCGAACTTTTTCGGTGCTCATTTGAAAAGAGCTGATCTGCTCAACTGATAGTTCTTAAAGTGTTATAGTTTTATTAAATATAGTAATGACGAACGAAGGGCACTTGTGCTTGTGCAATAGCCCTTACGTGTCTTTATACAGGAAATTCGCATTCTTTCTGCCGGGTCCGTGGAACAAAAGATGCGTAATTTGAAAATTGTTCAGAATAACTGCTGTAATGACTTTAGAATTGCTTTGGTATTTTTCCGCCCATGAATACTTTTTTATATATCTTTTTTGCACTGCATTGTCATTAGTAGCTTACGTCGATTTTTCTGATAAAAGATATTTGAGACAATGAAATGCAAAGGAATTCTGTCAAAGTTAACTTTTAGTAAAGTCAGAATATTTTTATCCCTTTCATAAAAGTGTAAAGGTGAACTCAAGAAATGTCTAAACGATGCAGATGACTTCAAAGACACGTTTGCATGCGTAATGAAAATGATAAAGTGTATGAAAGGTCCGAGGCCAAGTGGACGACCACGACCAAGTGGACGACCACGCCCAAGTGGACGACCACGCCCAAGTAAACGACCACGCCCAAGTGGACGACCACGCCCAAGTGGACGCCCCAGTCCTCCAGCACTTGAACTGATGTGAGGTCACGAAGATGTTAAGAAGACGCAAGGAATTCGAATGCATTCGAAAACAAAGAAAAAATGAAAAGTAGCTGCTAATCAAGGGTTAGATTGTACGGAATAAAGAATTTAAAAATGCATCTTGCTTGAGTTTTCACTTAGTTATTTACAATTAAAAAAAAAAAGGAAATAACAGATATAAAACGTGGACTTTCGTATCACACATACGGGTGGACATTAGGAAACGGCAATTACCGAAAATAGTTTGAAACATTCAGTGCTAATTGAATTAACTTTATTACAAGATGTTTAAAGTGACCACAGCGACCAGAGTACTTGCACCAGAATGGATGTAATATGTTTCTTTAAGACACTAGGTTGGCGAAGACTGGCATTGAAACTTGATTCAATGACAAATATAGGCTCCGCTTAGAAGTGCTTGCAGGTGTTGGGTCGCTGAATTCCAGTATAAGAGTCATTTCTTTGAAAGCTGAAAATACACCAATGTCATAAATTTCCAAATTATTTGTAATTGACAGATTTCTAGTTTCTAAAGAAATTGTGGTGCTACGCCCGTGGGAGAGTGAAACAAAAATTTTGGTTTTATCAAACGAGTTGATAAAGGTTGAATTTCGTCCGTGAAATATTTAGAAAGCTGACGTTTCAAGTTCTAGCCCCTCGTCAGAGCCAATGTGTGGGTGTAGCAAGGAATGAGATGAGCGAGGTCGCAGCGATTGAACAGTAAGTGGATTTCTAGTTTCCATGTAAAGAAATTGTGGTGCTACGTCGATGGGAGAGTGAAACGAAAA
>BLAZ01001501.1:566833-569333 GCA_014633955.1 Acropora tenuis
TCCAAATTGCACAGAAGAACAACAGTACATAATCTTTCTATTACTGACAATACTTGGAAGCTATAGCCTCCATTGACAGCTGTCCATTTTAGTAAGCAAAATTCCACTTTTGTAGCGGAATTTTATTGAAATCTGAAAATTTCTAGGGGGCTCGCGTCCCGCCCTGCCTCTGCCTTTGCCCCTGCTACGTGTGAGGCATTTACCAATTACCCAGGGAGAAATTTAAATCAACCAATCATAGTGCAAAGCAAAAGCATGCAGCCTGCGCAAAGTTCAGGAAAATGTAAAAAAACAGTCTCTTCTCGCAAAAAAATTTACAAAGAACATCTAGAGTTTTTTTATGCTGCGGTAGAGTTGTACTTGTTAATGCATTTTGGTGTGAATTTGCTTTTTGCCTTATCTCTCTTGTATTAAATATCGATTTTAGAACTGACGCATATTCTTGAAGACAAATTGAAGAAGGAGATTCCAGTCATTTCTGTGGTCGCCATCATGGGAACCACGGAAGAAAGTGCCGTTGATCCTCTAACTGAAGTCCTGGACATCAGGGAGAAATTTAGCAAGAAAGTAAGTGTAGAAACTGTCCACTTAGGTTGTGGTCCGGGTCTTCTGCTGAGAACCGTTTTCAACTGGTTTAGTTTGTTCATTCTGTGATTGAAAAAAAAAATACCTGACCAGCTTGGTTGTTTTGGTTGATCAACGTTTTCCATGATATCCGAACTTGGATTTCAGTGGTTGATAACGATGGCCGAGGGGCTACACGGACGTCACAAATTTACGTACTTGACAAGGAAAAACATAGTTTTTTGGAAAAACAATAGCATTTGGACGACTGTTACATTTTCAGATGACGTTCTCGCCGTCGTCGACGTCGTGCTAGCTTAAGCTCCCTACTAACTTATTGCGGACGAGAGAACAGCCCCCCTAGGAAGTTCACGAAACGACGAGGATGTCATAACTCTCCAACGTTTCCTGAACGCCCCGCTCGTCACGATGTTATTTTAAATTTCCATTCAATTGTCCTGTGGTAGACCTCAGCATAAGTTGCATTTCTCTCTATGTTCCTAAAGCGTGCCAACTTCAGTTTTAGAAAGTTAATGCTTATTGTAGATTCGCAACCGCATGAAAATCTTAATGCTGTTTTTTTTTCTCACAAAAATTGTGAACTTTATTTTTTGAGGTAAAGTTACCGCAGCCCAATTCCGAGATTGGTCCGTTAAATCTTTTATCGCCAACAAAAGTTAAGCCTTTTTTAAGTGCTTTTGAGGTTGGAATTACAGTTAAATCTGCATGTAGTTTTTTCATCGCATCTCGCCATCATTGTGCCATCGTTGTTGCTAACGTTTCCAATTCTTTTTCAAAGGGCCTGAACTTTTCCGTGCATGGAGACGCAGCTTGGGGAGGCTACTTCTGCAGTATGATGCGGGATGAATATAGGGACGCCAAAATGCTTGCCACAGGATTCGTCCCTGAGATGTATTTGAGCAAATACGTCTCCAAGCAGCTTTCAAAGTTAAAACATTGCGACACCATCACAATCGATCCACATAAATCTGGTTTCTGTCCCTACCCTGCTGGGGCTATTTGTTACCGAGACAAAACGATGAATTCATTTCTTCAAATCACTACTGGTGCTGTCTATTACCATGGTGACATGACTCTCGGAGATATCGGTATCGAGGGCTCAAAATCCGGGGCAGCGGCTGCAGGAGTGATGCTTGCTAACAGGGTAATGCTTACAATAAAAAAGGTTTTTTTGGGTATCGTCTCGAGGAAACTCGAAAAAATACGAATACTCGTCGGAGACGTCGAACCCGGAAAATTCCCGTTACCACTTCGAATTTGCCACTTTGAGACTTGTGGGCGCATCAAATTTCAATTATCAATGAGTTCCGGTGACAAGTCTTCTGTTCTGCTGTTATAATTAGGACTGAAAACCGTCCAATGTGTCACTCTCTAGGCGTAGTAGTAGTAATAGTGTGGTTGTTGGTGAATGGTTACTCCAGTAGACCATTGCAGAAAAGTACTCCTTTCATGGTGATTGCAAAAGCTGCACTTTCTTCATAGTAATTAATGCACAAAGTCAGCACTGGTCCAGGCAAGGTTCGAGTCCGCTGTCCCCGCTCTGAAAATGTTCAGAAGGGCTGCAGTCAACGCCTAGGTGTTGCTACATGAAAGTTAAACGATGCTGACTGACAAACGTATTCATTCCAAGTCTTATTGCGCTATTCTTTTTAGGTCATTGGTCTTCATAAGAATGGTTATGGCCGCATCCTGGCTGAATGCATGTTCACTGCAAAGATTCTCTACTGTCTGTGGGTAACTCTCGCTAACGAAGACGACAACTTTGTCCTTGTGACGACCAAACCTCTGCCTAAATTCAAGAAATGGTCAGAAGAACAGCAGATCAAATTCATCAGGGAACGGATTTTAGGCAGAACGAACGAGGAAATTGTAAAGGTATTGTAACGGACCATTTCCGCGTTCTCCTCAGTCTCGC
>BLAZ01001501.1:574333-576881 GCA_014633955.1 Acropora tenuis
TCACATGTTGTTCTCGTACCCAATAGAAATACTGAGTTTTTCGTAGAATTTAAGCAAAGCTACAAATAATATCTCGAAAAATTCTAATTGTCTTCCACAGCTTTTCCTTTCTTATTTTTTTTCTGGGAGAGTTGAGAGACTATCACCTTACTACCAATCCACTGTAATTTAGTTTTTGTTTTAGTACAACGCTTGACTTTCTCAAAATGTGTGAGTGTGTGTGTGTGTGCGTGATGAGGATTTTTAAGGTTCTAAATAAAAACTATGCCGATAAAACAAGGCAGTTTTGTCATAAATCCATACCATACAACTTTGTAAAAGATATGATATGTAATAGACTGTAAGTTGTCAATAATTTTTGCGATTGCATGTGCGAAGGACAGTTGGAATAATTGAGGGCTTCCCTTTGCGTCCGATGTTAACCGAATTTCGCGCACGCGTAATTGAAAGAGAAGGGCTGAATCAAGCAATCTCGCGACTAGGGAAACGAGGTAGAAAATGTTCGCTGACGCAAAAGAACGTTGACGACCAGGACAAGAATTTGTTTCTTAGTTACCCTCAAAGTTTCAGAAACACCTAACTTGGGAAGTAACCCACGGCGATGGTGCTTCAAACACGCGAATTTCAGATTGGTGCATTTCTTTATCGTTTCAAAATTCTCTTTGGTATGAACGAAGGAGTGACGGGTAGTAATCCTCTCGCCACCAGTCAATTCGCCACTAAGAGTTGTTTGTTCTTGTATTGCAGACGTTGAAGGAGTTTGATGAATTGGCTGGTGGCGAGCCGGCGTAGTGGCAATATGACCATAAACCGGAGCGAAAGACCTTGATACAATCAAAGTTCCGTAAATTGCATATTAACAAAGCTTAAGACATTTTAACCATAAAAAGTAAAAAAAAGAAAGAAGGCAACATTACGTATAGAAAAGCATTAGCTTTTAAACACATATCTAGCATGTGTGGTAGGCGTTGGAAAGGGAAGGGAACAGAGGAATCGGTGCGAAAGTCGTGCAACAACGCGAAGAAATTCCCTCCCCTCTTCCTTGCGCGCCCTCCACGTTGATGCGTAGAAACACATAATTTGAACAAATTTATGCGAAATAAGTTTTGAACAGACATTTTCTGAACTCATTGGGTGCCCCAGGTTACTTGTGTCTTCATCTTTTTCTATGATAACTACAAAGCGAAAAAAAAAAGGCACCAAATGAAAAAGTCCAGAATAATAGACATATCTGGATAATGGAAAGGGACAGGAGATTTATAATCGATTGTCTCTATCTTTCAATTGATGATTCTTTCTGAACTCATCTTGTGACCAGAAAAGGTTTAGTTACAGCTGCTTTGACTGTATCCGTAAACTTTTCCCTGATGTTATCAGCGAAAGGTCTTTCTCCCACAATGCCACACCACCTATGTAACAGATAGAAGTGAATGTTCATTACAAATAGAACTGAAAATAATATTACAACATTTCTACAATGTTTATTTTCTTTGTGGTTTGGTCACAACTGCTTACTTACTCAACTGTTACCCATAGCTCGTTTCCAGGGCCTCAAAGAGAGACCGTAGCAGCTTTAAAATAATTTGAAAAGATAAATTTCTGAGGCTTTCTTAGCTGTTTTGTTGAATGCGTATAAGCTTTAAAAAGCAGTATCAATCTACAGGAACTATAATTATAACACAACACTAGGTTCAGCAGTTTGTTAGCAGGATTGTTCAAACATAGAAAATGTGGGATTGAGCGACAGAGCAGCAAAAAATATTGAAAATTTGCACTGCAATTGCTGCCAACAATAGAATGAGCAAGGTTTGCATTTCAATGGTTACTCAGCTTCTTTGAGACTGACTAAAAAGCCACAAAATTAGTATAAGCTTAAAAAAGCAGTATCAATCTACAGGAACTATAATTATAACAAAAGTAACATTCCTCAGGCTACTTCCTTTGGTGTGGAGATACCAAGCAACATTACAATGCTAGTTAAAGCAGTCTTTTATCTTGAACTCTACTTTGAAAAGATGGGCTGATTAAACAACACAACTGGAATACAAGATGTTGATAGGAGTGCACACAGAAATTCTGAACTTTTTCCTCGTTGGTATTTAAGAGGCTGTCACCCTAAGATCCTCAAGCCCATTTTGGACTACAACACCGATTTCCTTGAAACTTTTCATGTGATTTACACTTAAGTAGGTTAGTCTCAAAACGCATCTCATTTTACCTCTTCCATCATTTTGTCTAGTTTTCAAGGGGGGTCCCGTTGGGAAACAAAAATGCAAATTTTTCATGTTCAAAATCCCAATATTTTCATAAAGTTGACATCTTCCGTCGTGCTTCAAAGTTTAACGCAGAACGTTTCTTTCCATTTGGTAGAACATATACGTCCTCTTATTACCGCGACATCCGTGAAGTTTTCATCCCGCATTTTAAATTTGTTAAAATTCCCTTTTTAGTACAGCCCTTTTGAGAACATATACGAAACGCTAAAAAGTGGTGACACAAAATTTAATGCAGCTAAAGAGTTAATCGTCGCATCGCTATATCGCTGCAG
>BLAZ01001501.1:607810-612810 GCA_014633955.1 Acropora tenuis
TTCCTCTTAAGGTAGAGGGAGAGCAATCCAAAATTTTCTCCAATATGAAACAAAGTATGGGGGGCATGAAAAAAGATTTAGTGAGTCGCCACCCTCGGAGAGGGTGTTGCTCGAAATATACGGATCACCATCACTTTAGTTAATGGACAAACTTGCTTTAAAAAGCGTCTGTAGCTTATCATAATTAGAAGTCCATGTCAGTGAATATAAACAAATTCACACTGAGGCTCTCTTTCTTTTTATCGTGTTTGTAACCTCGCCACAGAGTTTTCCTTATCTCATTTTCATGTGGGAGACTGGGAAGAAGGAAGAAGGGAAGTGCCCACCAGGGCGCGGTTGTTCAAAGGCCGATTAATGCTAATCCCAGGTTAAACATTTTACCAAGGGGTTTATTTCTCTTCTCCCAACTGCTGTTCAACGCTGATATTCGGCAAAACGTTACATTAAAAGAAGACAATCTTGAAAAACAAAAATAAGCAAGAGAAATTTTCACCAAAAAGTTAAAAACGTGAAAATGAAGTTTATGGTAATCCTGGATTAAGTTAATTTGATTTCAATTAATTAAAAGATATAGGAAAAGAAAAGAAGGCCATTCAACTCTACCTTTCGCAAATTGCAAGGAAAAACCCTATATACATAATTCATGAACGCGCTCTTACAACAATCTTTCCGGCTTTCCCTACAGCATTGCTATTTCTTCAATTTCACGGTCACGAAATATAACAGGTTTTTTCTAAGAATTTGTGAAAGAAGACTCTTGGGAAATTGAATTTCTAGTTTCTAAAGAAACTGTGGTGCTGTGTCGGTGGGAGAGATGAAAACAAAACTTTGGTTTTATCAAACGAATTGATAAAGGTTGAATTATCACCGTGAAAGATTTAGAAAGCCGACGTTTCGAGCGTTAGCCCTTCGCTCTGACGAACCTTTCAACCTTTATCAACTCGTTTGATAAAACCAAATTTTTGTCTTGGGAAATTCGCAATGAGTAAATTAGTTCTTTTTCGAATTATTTGATTTTATTTTTTTCTGTTTGTTTGTATTTTTCATATCGTTCCATGCGCTCGGATTAGTTCCTCGTAATCGCCCTATGTAAAGGAACCCGGAATTCAGCAAAATTTGAGATTTTGGAATCCGCATTCCAGAGCATGGAATCAGGAATCCATTGTATGTAATCCAGAATCCACTTCTTCCATTGGGATCTAGAAGCCATGATGGCGGATTTTCATGGAATCTGTCGATTCAAGTCAATCTTAGTCGGGTTTCACACTACTCAGGATCCGGAATCCTCGACACGCGATCCGAAATCCACAGACTGGGATCTGGAATCCGACAGCCTCCATGGTAACTATAACAAGGTAACTGAGTAATGAGGTAACGACGCAAAAAAGTAACAGGGTAACAGAGTAACAAAGTAACAGTAACAGGGTAACAGAGTAAAAAGGTAACAGAGAAACGAGGTGGTAGAGTTAAATAAGATCTCTAGAAAGATTTTGGGACACATAAGTTAAAGAAAAAGTTCGAGACATAATAGTTAGGATTACACCACGTACTAACGCTGGTCTCGAGTACGAGAGGTCTCTTGGAATGAGATTAATCGTTTTAATGCGGAGAAATGGTGCGGCCCTGAAAAATACAAATAATCCTTTTCCCTCATTAATCGGCGTGTATTCTTCGCTGAAGCAAACGCAGTCATTAAAGTTTAAGTTTTAATGAATTTGGACAGGCGAAGTTTACGTGATGTCTTACGCATGAGTAGTCAACATGAAGGCGCGCTTTGTTGGATATAAGCTGCCCAGTATCTTTCAAAGGATGTTTGTCTTTCCAGACTGTAATTTTCATGTAGCCAATGCCTTGCCCTCGCAGCTAATCCGTCTATCTAACTGACACCGAACCTACATAGTTTAGTATTTCAAACCTGCTTTTCTCGAGAGCCGAAGGCACACCTCAAATCTTCAACTATATTTCCAGGTACGATCGTGTACTAAACTCTTCGTCGTATTTCTGAAACATTACCACACTCTTTCTAAGCAAAGGTTTCGTAAACCATAAGCAAGTAAAAATTACCGATAGGACTGAAAGAACGACGTTTCGTTGTCATCGTTGCATCATTTTCAACTTCAAATGCATTAACCCCTTCCCGTCCAAATGAGTGCTCAGGGCACTTATAGATTTTACTCTGTCTAACGCCAGACGATTTTACCCGTCAATGGGGAACCTCTTGGACAGGAAAGGGTTAAGATGAACCATCAGAAAATTCGCTCAAGGTTAACATACTTCTTAATTAAGTATGCCGTATCACGCAAATAGTTTTGCTCGAATTAAGTCCGACTGGACCTTGAGAAATGATGTCAATGCACTAATTATAGTAGCATTTCCGAGTCAAGCACTAAGCAATCAAAGTTATTCACCCATTTCTTGAGAATGGAAAAATTTCTGCCAAGTCTTTCGGGACAATACAGTGTTCTCTAATGAAGTGATTGCTTTGGTGCAAGTGCCTGCGAGTATAGACTCATAACTAGCCTACTGTTAATATACGCACTTGACGCATGAATCACTTAGTCGTTCCTTACCAGAACGTGGCCCCCTAGACACTAGGCTCTCACACAAAAGAAAAAGGCCAACGAGACGATTTTGCCTTTTTTAAGAGGTAAGTCTAAGGACACGCTTGTTGGATCAAAAAACGAACTTTGAGGCTGTCATACGAGGCGACCGCCAAAACGTGACTACAAGAGGAGTCTGTGCATGCCTGTCATTCACGTGTGCTCTCATGATTTCCGCGATATGCACTTTAAAACAAACAAAATTTATAATCCACGCTGAAATATTGAAGAAATCTGTGATGCACTGAGCTTTCAAAATCCACCAATCCGCAAAATGTGTCCTCAAAATCCGAAATCTTAGTAGTTCTTTTAGCCAAATTTGTCGATCTGCAAACCTATTCACCACCTCCTTAGTTTGCGATAATGTGTCGACTTTTCACTGTCCTGGAGAGGTGCGAATCACCGCTGGAAAGCTCAACCAATCATTTGCTGTTGTGGAATGAAAATTCGCCTCATTGTCGATGTTGGTGATCAAACACCATTTACGACTAACGTAAGAAATGGTGCAGTGCGCAGAACTTGATGGGAAAAGTCTAGATGCATAATTCAGAACAAGGAATGGGGTTTTTACTTCGATAATGGGGTGCGGTGGGCAAACTTTTGTTTGTGTTTCATTTGTTTTACGTGATCTTAAACAGCGATGGCCTTAATTAAATGCTAATGTAATGGTTACACCACACACACAATCAACAACAACTTTTACATAACAAGTAAAATCACGGACACATACTTGTCTTTCCAGACTGTCATTTTTATGTAGCCAATGGCATGACCTCGCATCTAATCCGTCTAGCTAATTGACACCCAACCGACACAGTTTTGTATTTCAAACCAGCTTACCTCGAGAGCCGAAGGCACACCTCAAATCTTCAAGCATCTCTATATTTCCAGGTACGATCGTGTACTATGCTCTTCGTCGTATTTTTGAAACATTACCACACTCGATCGATAAAGCGATTGGAAATACAAATTTCAGTCTTCTTGGCTCGCTGCACATTGGTACCCTCCATGTCCTGTTTTTGAATCAAACTCAGTCTCTTCCATCGGTTCGAGGCGGGCGTAACAAATGACATACCCATGCGACTATCGTTGCGCATGACTGTAAGCTTTTTCGTTTCTTTGCATTTTGTGATGGAAAGAAATGTGTTGTTTTTGATAAAAAAAAATGTCTTTGAGCCATTTCCGTCTCGCGTGAAAATTGATATTAATAATGTGGCATGATATTTGCCAGTGTCCAGATTCATCTTTATATTTGCGAAGGGGTGTGAATAGGGGTCAGCAAATCCGTCGATCCGTGCTAATTTTTGCACAAAATCCGCCATTCCGCAGATATTTTTACAAAAACCCGAATCCGCAGTACTGTTAGAGTAGTTCTTTTAGCCAAATCCGCCGATCTGAACAACATTTTTATTACATAGCAATTAAAATCACTGACACATGGAATAAATTCACTTAATTTATGACAAACAATCATGACAGCTACTGCGCAGGCAATTCATTTAGCACGTCAGCGCCGATTTCTGGTCTCCAGTGCGAAGGGAAAGAGATTCGTACGGGCGGAGAAATAATGCGGCCCTGAAAAAC
Source organism: Acropora tenuis (assembly GCA_014633955.1). NCBI lineage: Eukaryota > Metazoa > Cnidaria > Anthozoa > Scleractinia > Acroporidae > Acropora > Acropora tenuis. The sequence continues at coordinate 611,995 of BLAZ01001501.1, forward strand.
ACAATAAGCGTATATTCTTCGCTATAGCAATTGCATACGATAAAGTTGAAATTTTAATCTATGTTGTTTTCATCAATATTGGTCCTTCTCTTGGTGCTGAAATTCCATCTTCGATGACCGACTTCGCAGCACATCTTAATGGTACTGACCCTAGCAGGTTCTTTATTCCAAGGACTTCTCCGCATGAAATTATCAACATCGTTTCAAAACTTTACAAACAGTAATAGTGAGAGGATCGATGTTATAAATGTCAGGGTTATTAAGGCATCTGCTGACCTTTTCGCGGCTCCTCCATCCAGTATTTGTTATCACTCTTTTTCTACTGGCAGTGTCCCCAACAAACTAAAAATTAGGAAAGTTCTTCCAATTTACAAGAGTGATGATAACAAAGCAAACTTTACTAATTACAGACCTATTTCAATCTGACCTTGTTTATCTAAAATTCTTGATTATATATCATCGTCTTATGAGCTACCTCATTAAATTGGATATTCTGAACAATCACCAAGAATATGGTTTCAGGAAAAAACGCTCAACATTATGGCCATCCTTGAGCTTACCAACCAGATATTTGATCAAAGAAATAATCTTACTTCTGATTAGTGTCGTTATTGATCTCAAGAAGGCATTTTGCATGGTAGACCACTCCATGTTATTAAATAAATTGAATTTTTATGGTATCGGAGGTATTCCTCCGTGTTGGTTCCAAAGCTTTTTGAATTCTAGGCATCAATTTGTTGAAAAAGCCACCTATTAGTCTCCCTTTCAAATTATTAAATGTGGAGTCCCTAAAGGCTCTTTGTTGGGGCCTCTCCC
>BLAZ01001501.1:685759-688259 GCA_014633955.1 Acropora tenuis
TACAAATAGGTAGTGCTTAAAAAAGTAGCACAGAAGTCTGAGAAGAGAACCCTAACAAGGGACATACTAGTCTTCTATGGGGATAATCTGCAGCTACTGGATTGTTGCTTATGAATACACACATTGTAATGCAGTATCTGTTCAGGGGTGGTGTCATCCTTGCAGTTATGAGCGCTGCTTAATGGGTTACATGGTTTTTGAGTGAACCTAGATGTTGTTAACCCTTTAACTCCCAAGGAATTCCCCCTTGATGAGTAAAATCATCTGGCATTAGACAGAATAAAATCTATAGGTGTCAGTGGCACTTATGGGAGTGGAAAGGGCATTGGAGACAGAAAGGCCTGAATTTCAAAGGCCTTTCTCTTGCTACTACTATTAAAGCAGCACTCGTAACCATGAGGATCACTAACACTGAAATTGTTTCAATCCGCCATTTAAATACAAGAATTTCATGTATTCATTGTCACAAAAATAACTGACTAAGCACACTAAAAAGTTACGTTGCTGACTTAACTACATAACAGTGACCTTTCATTTATACAAGTTATAGTGTCCATTGCATCTCCCATGCCAGGGATTCTATGACTGGCAGCTGAGGGACATTTTCATGTCCTGACAAATATGTGATTTTCCTTATTTTTTATTCAGATGAACTAATTATTATTTTGATAATCTTTGTCTGAATATACTTCAAGTAACTCAGATTTTGCATTCTGAAGTTCAAATCTCTCAATTTCATGGCCAAATTGGTCGACCCTCTTCCTGCTTTATCTCTCTCAAATTAATGTCTTTATTGGACAATAACAGATTATGAAAGCTACCCAATACAACAATCTTTGGTTTAAATAACAGGAAATACTGTAACATTTTTTACCAAACCCCTGTATGGGCCAATATCTTTCACTTAAACAGTTCAAATGAACTATTTCAACACAAAAGCATAACTAAGTGTACAGGGTCAATAAGACCAGAGACAAACCTCAAACTTTACCCCAGTTAAATTTAGCTATTAAGTTCATAGTATATTTGACATCTGCACCAGTTATTCTAAAGTTGGCAAGTTCTATTCCAATCAAATACTGCTCATCTGATTGATATTAGGACTGAAAATTAATATCAACAATTTTGATGTTTGGCCTAAGGCAACCAATGGGGTTTATTTGTCTTGACTTGCCTTCAGTTAATTAATGGGTGGATATCACCATTCACTGGATAAATCATCATTTAATGGATATAAATCAATTAATTTTGATAGCACCTCTCTGATAGGTAGTGATTTATCAATTGGATAGTGCTATTCAACAATTACAGTTACTGGTGTCTGAACTACAGTTTACTGTATTTTGATTCTTATGTGTGCTTTGAAAATATCAAACAAACACAACATTTGCCACCACAGAATGATCAAATTCTGTATAATTTTTACGACAGAAAGAGAGCAAGAAATAATGATGAGAAATCACTTTTCATATCATTATTTTACTTGCATGAATATTGCAGACACTATTTAGACAGGGGCAAAAGAAGTTGAGCTGTTAGATTTAAAGAACCCCAAAATCATCCCTAAGCTTTTTGCCAAGATAAAAATCTATCGCAAATGGAAAGCGTCAAAGAAAGGTAAACAAAAAATGCCCGCCAACGTTTAAAAAGTCTCGTCTTTCTTTTAATTATTGATGAACAATTTGGTCTGATTTTACAGCCGGTCAGGACAAAATAATGCACCAAAGGACTGAGCTAAAAATACAAGCGGAAAAATATACGCACCGGACAGAAGTCTGTTTCGTCAGCGATGTAGGTTCCCAATCTTGTATCAACAGATGAAAGAGCCATGCACAAAAGCATGGCATCCCGAGCCCAATTTCCAATGTTTCCATCGCGATGGACGAACGGAATCAGCAGAGAAAACACAGACAATTTGGCAATTTGACCGTGATGGTGATTATCTAAGAAGAACAAGTCTAACAGAGCAATATCTCGATTGACGCTCACGCAAAGACCTTTCAGCACTGCAACGAAAGGTTCCTCCATATCGGGAGAGATCTTGTTTACACACGAGTCCAGGAGGTAAAGCAAGGGCTTCCAAACTTGTTCGTAAATAAATAAATGAGCCCTGGCTTTCTCGATGAGGTTCCTAAATAAAACTAGTTGTTCACGCTTCATGTCTTTCACGCAATTTCTATTTGATGCGCTCCAATTATAGACATTCTGAAACACATCCTCATCAAGTACATATTGTAAACAGGGTCCCGGATCGCCGTCTTTTTCATCCACCAGAACAGATACAATTTCGTTTAAATGATACACTAAAATATTGCAGCGTTCTTGATGCCCGATAGTCTTTTCGTCCAACGCTATTATTGCTTTAGCATTATTCCAATGAACATCCACAAGCCGTAGGTAGTCAGCGCTACCTAGCTCCGCTCGACCTTCGGCAAGTTGCTTTTTTTCCGCTTCGGCATTCGGAGATTGAAGAGGAGACAAAGACGCAAGTTTCTTTAGC
>BLAZ01001501.1:711075-716075 GCA_014633955.1 Acropora tenuis
TTCAAACCTGTAATGATAATGAGGACACAACGCATACACAGTTATTTAACCTTTCGACTAATACATATCATCGAATATTCAGTGATCGATTTTGCCCTGTAAAAACATCAATCACCTGATTTAAAACTCAGTTGCAAATTTATCGCCACACTGTTTGTTCAGAGTAGAACAAGCCAAACACACGAATCTCAGAATTCGAAGCAAGGTTCGAACGCTTGAATTGTTTTCATGGGTGTCATGTTACTGAGCACGAGCTATTAAACACATATGCAAATTTATGTTTGTTTGCTTTTCTCTTGAAGTCATTTAGTTAAGAAATGTATTAACAAGCCATTTAAGAACAAGGTGCGCTCCCAATATCAGGCTTGGATGATGAACAGTCCGCTTACTTAACCTCTGTTGGGGAAAAAGCGAGCGCTGAGGGAGGAACTTGTTTCACAGTGAATTCCACAAAGCTTGGCAAGAGATACCCGCTCATTAGTCGCCATTGCTTCAATGACCGACAAATGGAGTACTTTTCTTGTGTTGTTTAACTGCAAGTTCTTCTCAAATTGTGATCTTAAGATTTTGTTGCGCCAGAATACTTGGCTATAAGGCGCACCCCAATTTTAGCACTAACTTGCCACCCGAGGACAGATTTTTCTTGAAAAAACCGTGCGCCTTATAACCGAAAAACTACGGTATATACCTATCTGGACCGAAATAGCTTGGTCAATAAAGGATTTGTCATATGGCATTCCATGCCTTCATGTCACCTTGTGTGTTAATTTTTGTGTTTTCTGGGTTTTGTTGCAAATTGTATTCTTGAACTGGTCAACATTTTTGTTTTCTTTGTTTTCATTCTTGTTGACGCTTTCGTGTTCCTCGTTTTCTAGTTCTATCTTGACAGAGAAATCTCAGAAAGTCTGTTAACTGTCACTGAAAATATTTTGCGAAAGGAAACTTTCGTGCACCGGCTTGGATTTTGGGGAAATTCTTTTATTGCGGGAACAAAAGAGGCAATCCTGAGCAGGCAGTATCGCTCCATCTTGCCCACTCACGTAGCCAATCACAGCTCGGAATGTGATTCATCTTGCACGCTTGCGGAGCTTGCCATTTAATGAAGTATAAACCTGACCATGAAGTAGCTGATCAGGGGCCAGTTGCACGTAGCATGGCTTAGCACTAACCATTGGTTAAGAAGTATCAAAACCTATACATTTCTATGACAATTAACACTGGATAGTGCTGTCTATACTTCAAGCAACCTGGCCCTCCATTTGGTCTGGAGATTTTTTGCCGTTTACTTATAAAATGAATGTTCTTGTATTGTAGACTGAAGAAGATGAATCAGAGAACTGTGCAGTGTGTTTAGATGGTTACAAGGCAAGCGATGTGGTCCGCATTCTTCCATGCCAGTAAGTAGGACTTTTAGACGCAGGAGGATAGATTAAGTCAGCTCCTACTAAGGGCCCATACAGCAAGAATTTCTTCTGGTTTATGTGGCACTAAGCGACTAAGAGTATTGCTACTCCCTCCTGGGAAATGTCAGTTTGTCTCCAGGCATGAGTTCATGGCTTCCCCTAGCACTTTGCAGTGTCCATATAAGTTCTGTACCTAAGTGGAGAGAGACTGCATGACGTGTCTTGGTCTAGGAAATTCCACAATGGCAGGCTACTTCTTGAACTCGTGACCTTTCATGTCAGAAGCTCAAGTATCCATCTACTATGCTGCAATGTTACCTTCTCCATTCTTAAAGTGTTAAAACAAAAGTGACTGCACTTTAGGTCATGACACATATGTTCCAGGGTGAAATTAGTCCACCCTGCTCTCTCAAACCTGAAACAAGGCTGAAGACAGAGCAATTTTCAAGCGGCTGCCAAAAACCCAATACCAATTACTGCGACCAATCACAATAGGAGCAAACAGCACAATTAACTAAACAAAATTTCCTTTTGGTATTATTGGTTGAAAAAGCAGGATATGAAGCCATTCACTAGATGTAGGAATTGCAATTGTGTAATTACTTTTGGCAGTCATATGAAACATTGTTGCGTAGAAGTCTGGATTTTTCTTCTGGTTGTGAACTACCTAATTCACAAATTCAACTATGTGCTGTAAGAATAACCTTTTGAAACATCAAATAATTCAAAGTCTGACTTTGAGTCAGACTCAATTATTTCTCTTGCAAAAGATTCGTCACCGACAAGTTCATCTAGTTGGTTTGTAGACAAGGTCGCCTGGAGTTTGTTCAAGGTTGTTTGATATTGTATACTTGAGAAAAGGAGACTTGACCCACATTCGTTTTGATAACCATTCGTACATGGTTGTAACAAGAGTGATGCGTTTTTTTGCAGGCATGAGTTTCACAAACTGTGCATTGACCCATGGCTGGTAGAGCACAGGACCTGTCCAATGTGCAAGCTTAATATTTTAAAAGAACTGGGCCTGGTAAGTACCTAGAATCCTACACATGATTAAATATTACCACCCAAATGGATGTTGTTTTCTTTCTTTTACTTGTTCAAACTTTCAGTTATCAACCATGTATCTTTTTTCTTTGGTTTGCTTTTTGTTTCTTTGAATTATTGTACACAGAAGCTTGACTGCATTGGTATCACCTCATGGACAAATTAAAATTTGGTTTGAAACAAGTCAATAAGGGTTGAGGAGGTAATGAGGCTGATGTTTTGTGTGTTAATCCTTCATCAGGACGAATGACGAAGGACCAACGCCTGAAATGTGTGCCTCATTGTCACTTGAAGGTGGAAATTTGACCCATCAACTTATCTCATGCCAAATTTTAATGTTTCACTCTCCCACTGATGCAGCGCAACAGTTTCCTGAAGAACTAAACCATTCAATCATGGACAAGTTAGCCCAGAGATTTGGACTATAATCTCCAAAAAGATCTAAAATGTCATTTGCTTTTGCAGAAGCTGCTAGAAACTTCTTCACACAAGGAAGTAGCAGTTAAATGTTAAATGTAAGTCTTGTGTTTTTCTCTTTTCTGTTTTCAGGGAAGCAGTGAAAGTCATACACGAGATGTGGAGGTTGCAGAGGTTTCAGTGCAGGCAGACCATTACACGGCAGCTGAAAACCGTGGTGTAATAGTGAATGATGTTGAGGCAGCTGTAAGTGAGAGGAGACCTAGCTCTGATGCTACTTCAGGTATACAGCTATTCATTTCAGAATGATGTTCTATTGTATTGTATTGAAATCTTTATTATTGTGGAAAACAATCAGACTAAAAAGACGTGAGTCTTCACAATTGTCTGCATTACGTTATCAAGTTATGTGACAATGCAGCTGTAAACTGGTTTACCTAAAAGGCTTTCAGTGTCTTTATGTGTTCATCTTTCAGTTTGGAACCATAAACTCTGTGTCTAGTATCTTCGTTTTGTTTTACCTTTTGGCAAATTTTCTTACTTTTGTAGGGTAAAAAGGTCTTCATCGTGCTCTCTGAACTTGAAACATAGTGACAGCAGTAATGTTTGCTACCATCTTGATACCTCATTCATGCTCTCAGGAGTAAGTCTCCTTTGTGCCCCACATTTTACAGGGTGATAAAAGCGTTTTTTTCTTATTCTGATATTTTGCAGAGTGCTCCAGTAGTTGTGGAATGGGCCGAGTGCTTCATGTCAGCGCCGAAGTCAACTGGGAAAGAGACGACCAGTCCACAAGTTCAACTTCTAATTTAGTGTATCCCACCAATCAACGTGACAATCCTGAGCTTTAATATACACTCATATCACGGTCGAACAGATTCTTGTAGTACTTTGGGTCACATGTAAATAGTCGTGGTTGTACTGTCAAATAGATTCTTCATCACTTCATAAAATACTTCCAGGAAACAAGGCAGGAACAAGATTTTTTTTTGTCCTGTCTCCTGTCCCCTCTGGTGTGATTCCTATCCTTGGATGTGTAAAGCTCATACTATATATGTCTGGATATCGAGGGACCAAGTTTTGTTTCGCGGTCATTGGTGACTGTGTTTGGTACAAAACTTACAAGTTCTTCTTTCCGAATTAACGGAAGTTCCACTGGGCTCCATTTTGAGCCATTGTGTTCTCTTGAGAAGGGGCATAAATTTAAGATGGGTGGATGCACTGCTTCAGAATTTTCCTGTAGTTCAAGGTGTTAATATTCGAACTTTGGGGAGGGGAAGGAGCTTGTGAATATAAATAATTTAGTAGCAGTGTCGTTCAGCACTGTATTGTAATATAAAGCTCAGCACCCTTTTCGGTTGAGGAGTAGTTTCTGTTAATGGAGACATGCAATTGTGTATTCAATTTTCTTAAAGCAGTTGACCAAGAAAGGATCATAGTACTGTTATCTCTAAAACTTTCTTTACTCAAGTATTAGTGCAGTTTGTATTAGTAAAGATTTCTTGGTTATACCTGTACTAATGTCACTTGAATTGGAAATGAAATGAAGGCGACACTTCAAAGTCTTGACCAGAAGAAGTGCATTTCTAAATGAAACGAAAGGGATTCTTATATTTCATACAGTCTGTTGTCTTTGGTATGTTTTTGTTTTTTTTTTTAATTGGTTTCTTTTGCTTATTGTTCAGCTAGAGATACTATGCCAAGGAAGTATTTTTACCGTAATGCTCATGAAATAGAAAAGGGGAATGGCAGGAAAACATCATTTTAAAGCATTTAATTTTTTTCCCCAAGAAATTCACTTCTTCAGAAAATCGTCATTGGCGGGCTCGCTTAATGGAAATATAGCAATGTGTGTATAATTTTCTGTTTTTTTTTTTTTTACATTTTAAATCAGGAAAGCTATGTTCAAATATGTAGTAATAATTATTTCTAATATTATGTAACTTCATCATATGATTTGATTGTTTTGGTAAAAAAAAGTCACGGAACTCAATTCTTTTTTAATTTGATTGGTCGGTTTGTTTTCCATGAGGTGATGTGCAGAAGTTAGATATTCGGGGATACCTTAGGGCGCATTCATTTTTAGAGGGGGGGGGTGTGGGCCGGAGGAATCCCAATGAGCATGAATGTAAA
>BLAZ01001501.1:854297-859297 GCA_014633955.1 Acropora tenuis
TGATAGTCCAGCTGTAATGGCCGCTGGAGCAGGGGATGGCAGATTTGCCAAGGGATCCAAAAGCTTGTTGACTTGGCATATTGGGTGTGGTGCTATCAAACTTGATGACTTAGCCCTCTCCAAGTTAGAAGCAGATGCTCAAGATGGAACCATAAGTTCCCTTCTTGGTTTCTCAGTTTTTGGGTGGCATGTCATGTCTGGAACCCAGAGAAACCAAGCAAGACATAGGGTTAGAAGACAGGCTATAAGAGTGCCTGTCACCGCAACGCCCACATCTTATACTGCCCCACCCTCAAGATTGTCAAATGTTTCAACTTTTGTGATATTATCGCCCACAGTGAAAATAACCTCGGTATTTCGTGACAACTCAACAATCCAGTTATCAGCTCCTGGTGCATCAAGTCTGGTTCAAAACAGAACAGTAATGGCCAGTTCCTCTGCAGTTAATATCAGCAGGACAATGTCAGTGGGAACACAAAGCTCTAGAAAAATCCTGTCATCAAGTGCTGAAAGCACAAGTAGATCTTCTGAAAGTCTACAATTGCCACCCTCTGGAAATTCAACTTTGCATCTGGCATCATCCTCGTTCTTCCATTCATCACTAAATTCAACATTTATTACTAGAACAGCAACAGTGAATGTTTCTTCTTCGGCCATCTCCAGTTTGTTGCTTGCAACAACGGATATGGCAAATATTAGCTCAAGAATCATAGTTTCCCCAAATCACACAATGGCAAGTGTCTCACAGTCTGCATCAATCTCTTCAGTTAACAGGACATCATTTATAACTCTTTCCGTATCTCCCACAAGTTATTCATCTTGGATACCATCTCAGTCAACCTCACAAGTGAACATTTCAGTTTTGCCAAGGATGTCTTCATTAAATTTTGCAGTGTCTCTGGTTTCTCCTTCCAGTGTCTTGTCAAGTGCTTTCAGAAATCTCACCACACTTTTTGCTTCTTCAGAAATTAAATTGAGCACATTGCAGTTAAATGTATCAAAAGCCATGTTACCAACATTGACAGCTTTGCCAACACCTTCCTCAGCTCCTGGTTTGTCAAGTTCCTTTACCTCACACAACATCTCATCTGTTCTTAAAACTGATTTGCTAAATCAAACAAGCTCAATAAATATTGTGAGCAGTCTAGCCTCATTGTCTCCAATTTCAAGTTCTCTTTTTGAGTCGACTGTAGTAAAGAACCTGTCTTCTGGAATTGAAGCAATGGACAGGACAAGTGTCCTGAACAAAACTGCACCAACACTGAGGCCACCAACAACCAATATAGTTCCAATGGTGACTAGCATTATAGTTCCAATAATGACAACCTTTGTAACCGAGACAAGTTCCCTTGCTGCTTGGCCATTTAGGAGTTATACTGTAATATTGTCAAGTCCTTTGTTTAATTCATCAAGCCCTGCTTTGCTTGGGTCTGGCTCAGTGATAACAAGCATGTCGACTGTAGGTGAAAATTTCACAAGCTCTGCTTTGCAGCCGAATGTTTCATCCACAGAAGTTCTCCGTTCGTCTTTGACTGCTTCACCTGTTATTACAAGTTTGAAGTTAACAAGGTGAGGGGAATTTAGAACTTATGCTAGATGATGTGTTCTGTGACAAGACAAGCTCAAATCTGCTAACGTGGTATGCCAACAGTGAGTCATTGTTAATATGTTACATATGTCACACAAACCCCATTTGTGAATCCTATATTAATTTTAACGTGGTAGGTTTTCGTAACGATTATTATGCGAAATACTGATAGCACCTGAAATGCCAGTCCAGTCTGAATGCCTATGTTTTTTTTCCTAGCATGGTGACATCAACAAGTGCAAGTGGTGGTAAGTTTTTTGTGTGATTTAAGTCTGTAAGCTGGTTGTTTTTTTCCATTGTTAAGTAACTTGTGAGCAAGTTGTCTGTCTCTTGATAATGCGAAGGTAACGCTCATAAACAAGGATCATGACACTTCGTGACTTTTAAAAACAGAGCTTGCTTGTTTACTGAAGTAGCTAAAGTTTCTTAGAACAACCTCTCTCTTGCACCTTTTTGTGCCATAATAATCTAGTAATAAATGCATCACTTTTAATTCTTTTCTTATCTCATTTACCGTCAAAAATTGTTTCACGTTCTTTCACTCAGAACACTTGTCGCGTTTGTCACTTTGCACGATCACATTAAAAGCGGTCGAAGAATCACCACATTAAAATTAAGTTTACTTTATAGGGTTACGTATCTCTTTTAAATGAGAAATAACATTTTTCTCTCTTTTTTCACTCAGAACACTTGTCGCGTTTGTCGCTTTGCACGATCACGTTAAAAGCGGTCGAAGAAAATTAAAATTAAGTTTACTTTAGGGGGTCACGATGTTTCCTAAAAATGAGAAATAAACTTTTCCTTGATTTCAGCTTATTCTATTGCACTCTAATTTGTAATCCTTTCTGCTAAAGTGTATGTTGTCTTGAACTTGTGTTTTCGCGTCTTTTTTAAACTTGCCGTATGTTCTAAATACAGGATGATGTATCGTTTTTGCCGAAAGGCAAACTAAAAACAAGATTAAATTTCTTTCAGCTGTCATCAAAACTCAGTTATTAAATAACAATTTTAAAGTGAAGCTAGCGAATTACTTTTGGCTGTGTGATAAAGATTTTCTAATTGTCAGTTTTGGGAACATTTCGTATTCATAGACGTGTAAGTGTGTGTCTCGATGAGGTTAAAGAAGACGTATTGATAATGCTTCGCAAACGGAAGTCCAGCATCAACGAATAGGAACGCGAGGCAGAACTGGTGATCAAAACGGTTTGGTTCGAATTGTGCAAAACGTGTTACTCCCTTGCTAAACGTTTGAATATTTGCTGCTTGGAAAGGACATTAATCGTGGCACGAAACCAAGATATCCTCTGCATGCTCCACCTGCATGGATCTGTTGTTGGAATTTGTTTTTTATTATTTTCATTTATTTATTATTTTGTGTTCACACTTGCCCTCCACAGTTTTGGGGAATTCATCGTCGAAAATAATTAGATTGTCGCCGACGCTGAAAACAACTTCTGCGTTATCTCCGATGAGGACGACTGGTGGCGTAACATTTCTGGTTACCTCCGCCAGCTCTCGTACGCCTATCACTTCTCCCACGTTGGAAGTTGACAAGAGTACGACCTTTACATCGCCATTAGCATCCATCTCTCCCGTCCTCAGAAGTTCACTTGCTGATGTGAGCTCCACTGTTCCTTCAAGAACAAGGGGAAGTTTGTCAGTAGCTGTGATGCAATCTGCAAATGAGTCAATTGAATCCACAGCAACACGAAAACGTCTGACAACTTTTTCACCACAAATTGGAAAGTCCGCGACCTCGCTCCCTTCTTCGAACACCTTGTTTCCTGGTACGTCAACGTCTACTTCCGCGTTTCCATCTAGCAAGGCATTTTTTGTTTCCTCGATCATTTTGTTGCAGAATTCAAGTAGAGAATCAAATGCCTCCGTTACCCTTGTAAAAAGCACTTTGAGACCAGCATCTCTGGTAGTTTTAAGCTCTACAGTTGTTCCGAGTTTTACTACGTCCTCTCTGGCTCAACAGAGCCAAAACACTACAGCAAAATCAAGAACCGTATTCTCCGTCACAAGTTTCAAAATCACAATTACTAATCTGCAAACACGTAGAACTGTTTCGTCCATTGTCTTTGGTGGAAGATCTTCATTCTCACGCAGTTCAAGCCTTGGTATTAACGCCAGTGCTTCAGTGATCCCAGCGTCTCGCACAGGAACACCAAGCAGCTTACACACCCAATTCGAATCCATCTTTTCCAGTTTCACGGGACTTGCTACCAGTTTCGTTATCTCTACGTCAGGTTTTTCAAGGAGTACTGCATCGCCTGTGAACAGTGGATCAAATTATGTTTCCAGCAGGGTACCCAGCTCAGCCCAATCAAGTGCCACAATCCCACCAGTAAACAGGACCTCGCGAAGTATTCGAAAAACCATTGGTAAGATTTCGATTTTTTCGCACCACAAAAGCACCATAATCTTGCACCTAACGCTGTGGACTCTAAAGCATGCTAGTGTTGTATGCACGCTCTAAACTATCTGTTAACATTCATTGTCATAATTACCAACTCGTTTATTCAATTTTATTCTGTCTAACCCTTCAAGGTCTGATCCGACACATTTGTGTTATGTTGGGCCCGTGGGATGTCACGCAATGCACCAGACATACCAGCACTGTCAGCTGTCACGCAGTGTTACCCGAGTGGCCAGCGTTGTCAGCTGTCGCACTGTGTAACTAACTTGTCAGCACCGTCCGGTGGTTCATGAACACTCTCTATTGTTTTCTCTGATCTTCCCTTTTTATTCTTGGTCTTTACTTTTTCTTTTCTGATTGTACAAAGCTAACACTCCTTGTTCATCTAACGAACTTGCATGTTTATTGCATCACAAGAGGATGTGCTTTGAAACATTCATGATATCATGATACATTCGCACTTTTAAAAATATTGGACTTCAGAGTTCTTCGTGACTCTTCGTTGTAACTACGAATGTTTCTTCTCCTCAAGGTTTTTCCCCTCTTGCGTCACGCAACACCACTCAAGCGACGCCTAGAAGAACCGCCTTGAAAACGACTTCCTCTTTTGCACTGGCTGGATCAAGAATGACAATTGTCACGCAATCGTGGCTATCTCTGAAACGGAGCACCATTTTTATGTCCAGCAAGACTGTCACGCGCTCTGTCATAATCGAGAGTAGCGCCATGTTAGGCAGACCCAGTTTCATACAAAGATCGCTCAGCTCAAAAGTAACGCAAGCTCAGAGCTCAGTCTTCACAAGCTTGACATCGACGCTATCTTCTGGAGTCACGCAAGCCATGAGCTCTGCCATGGAGAAAAGTGCATCAAGAAAGAGTCCCACACTGAGAACAATGAGTAGCGAAACTCAGTCGAGCCTCAGTGCGCAGGTATCAAGAATCAAAACGACACAAGCGACATCAACGCATGGAAATAGCGTAACATTGACC
>BLAZ01001501.1:924397-929397 GCA_014633955.1 Acropora tenuis
GGGTCATTTCAAAAATGGTCTGGGTCAAACTACATGACATACATAATTCAAACTAACACCATTTTTTATGGCTTTTATGCTCTTCACAGTTTTGATTCATTTATTGCAGCAAACAGTCAAATAATTATTGTAAAGATAAAACAATATTTTAAAAAAGTTAATGACAGACCAATTCTGACACAAAAAGTAGTTGTAAGCACATAAGGTTAAATGCAAGTAAATTTCGTGTGCTCATTTCAAGCTAGTAAGCATTTTTTTTTTAAATTTACCTTTGTTATTGCCTGCTGCTCTGTAAGTACTTGTGTTTTTTTGTTTTTTTTTTTGCATCAGTGTGACTCCATGATCATTTTATTTTTCATCAGAAAAGAATGTTCCGCGTAATGAGGCAAAACCACGGCCTAGATTGAACGCTGTGTGTGCGGGTAAGTATGAAGAACGCAGAGGGTGACCTAAGCCAGAATTTCGGCAGAGGAGTGCAGTTATCCAAATTAGAACCTCACCCTCAATTCCAGCACTAATCCATCATGCTTCGGAAACTTGTGTTATCAAGATGTTTTGGGAGTAATCTTTCATTCCTTTCTATTATTGACAACTACCTACCGTAAGTAGAAAAATAAGTTCTTCACTATGTAACTTATTTTCATTGAGACCAATGAAGCACTTTGCTTATGGTGCTATTCATAAAGAGAACAAGTTGGTATAATCACCCAGCCAAAGTTTTTTTTTTTTTCCAGTGATTCTGCAGTTACCGTAAGCCACACTTGTTTTTTTTTTTTAACTACTCCAGTATTGTTTGACTTTTAAAAAAGCGCTGAAAAAATTAAAATCTAAGGCTAAAGCTAATAAACTATAAATGACAATGGAAGTTATTGATGTGTTCCCTAATAAGCACCATAATAATCCTCTGTCTTTTTCATGGAAAAGTCCCATTTATTTATTTTCCTTCACAACATTAATATTATTACTATTGTTGTTTTTGGCCACAGTCGTTTGTGTTTAATTGTGCAGAGGTTAGCTCCACCAGTGATTATGAGAAAATTTAACGACAAAATTTCAAATAACAATTAAAATTGAAAATTAATCACCTTAACTTCCATGCTCTGGTTGCTATCTGGCTGATCAGCACGTTTTCTTTTCCGTAACCGTTTCTGTGGGTTGAAGAGAAGCAAAAACAAGAAAGATAATTATTTATTATCATTAGCAAAGCCCCAAGTCAAAATCCCATTCTTTAAAAAATTTCTGAGTAACTACCACTGCAAAAAGAAATAACTTGATGCTGCATGCTGGCAAATCAAAGTTCTTGAGTGTGTTAATTTCTGTTTTTGTTTTAATACAGTCGAACCTCGAATATCCAACTCGTTAGGACCACACGAAATAGTCCGGATAATCGAGGGTCTGGATAATCGAAAATATGAACGGTAATGAAGAGAAAAACCCAGCAAAACTGATTACAACTTCGCGTGCGCATTGAGAGTTCCATCATTCTTCAAAGTTGCATAATCTGGGTAGCGTCAACATTGTTGTGTCTTTTTCAAACAACACCGAGCAAGCCACAGAGCATGAAATTTCACTTAGCAACAACGCAACTCTGAGCCAATCAGAACTCATTCGAATGTTCTTCAAAAATTACGAAACGTGTGAGTGTTGCATTTGCTCTTTGAGAGCAAAAGACCTTAGCACCTGAATGCACTTTTCAATGCTGTAGTTTTAAAAAGGATATGGCTACAGATCTTGGTCGTAACTAATAAATATTCATGACCAAATTGGGACCAGATAAAAAGTTCGGATAATCGAGAAATCAGGATAATTGAGGTCCAGATAATCGAGGTTCCACTGTACACACATATATAAATATTATTTATATTTTTCCACAGATTTATCCAATTCACATACATACATTATATAAGTCTTGGTTACAGTCTATCCTTGCGGTATAGTGCTCAATGCAATCGCAGAGCATGGTATATCAGAAAAATGAACAAGTCAATAAGATCGACATAACTTTTTCTGATGATCGCGTAAGCGTGAAACTCATACTCACAGAAAAAGCTATGTCTTATTGACTAGTTCATTTTTCAGATATACATGTATATATTTATTATATAGACACTGATGAAATACCAGGATTTCTCCTTTTACTAAAAAATCATATCTTCACCACACGCAGTGAAGATACTATTTTTATCTTTCATGTGTGAGGATATTGGTGTGGCCATGATTACCAACATAATTACACAATTACAATAGAGCTTCTCGCTCAGGCGCGCGGTCATTTTTTTTGAAATTTCATTCACAAAATGGCCTCGAGGTGGAAGGATGGTAGAGTTATACAATTTTTCTCTTTTTTATTAGAATTTTGACTTATTCGAACAGAAAATATAAGTATTATTTTCTTTATTTCTCCTTTACAACTTTATATCCGAGTTTCATAACATTTCTGTGACAGGCATTTTGCAATAGATGACCACTTCTTGCTGTTCCGAAAATGAATTAATAATCGTGCTGAAAGTACCTCTCACTCATTCGCTGCGCTCAATCGTGAGAGATACTTTCAGCACTCGAAGCTAAAATTTGCGCGGCCATGTAATATCGCCTCTCTCTAGATATATATATATCCCATATAACGTGTAAGGAATTATTATTCACCGAGGTGTAGGTGAATAGCCAGTGCTGGAAATAACAGTCGGTCACCAGACATTGCCCAAACAAATTTTGAAAACGTGCGGCCAATTTCACATCATGATCGGACACGATGAATGAACATTTCACTAACACATCTTGAGTTGTCTTCTGCAAGGTTTTGTCGGTCAATAAATTATGCCTGGTCCAATTTGTAAAATGTCTAACCAAAAGGAAGATTTGAAAGGACATATGTCTTGAGATTAAAGAAAAATTATTTCCAGCACTGATAGTGGTGGATATTTGCTGAGCTGCTAAGCAGTGAGGTAAAATATCCACGACTTTCACCAACACCGAGGTGTATAACGTTTCAGTAAATAACATACAAGTTGAAAAAATAGTACGAAAAACTACTTTATCTGTGACAATTAACGGAAAAATGATCAATTTTTTTGTGTGGTATATACTAAAAAATTATTCAAAGAGGAGCAAGAATAGTGCAGAGGTGAGTGAACATGCCTTCCAGCAAGCTGACCTAGATTCCATTCTTAGCTCAATACTATTCACAAGGGTTGAGCTTGTTGGTTCTCTACTATGTTCCAAGAAGCTTCTCCTTAAATTTTCAATGAATTTAATTTGATTTCATATGATTGGTAGCCTCCCTAAGGCAAAAGTAAAGAGTTTTACATTCTACTAAGTTGTTGACTTTTATATCCTGGTTAATCTAACCAGAAAAATGTTAGCATCACACAAACTAAACCCTAAAATAACCTGAAAATTAAATCAAGCTGTTGCCATTAGTGCTCTTAGTTATTATTACTGTAATTTTGTATGTTTATCATTTTACTGTAGTATTATTAACACTATCATCAGTATCACTGAATGACATCTAAAGGGTGCTTTCTCTGGCACTATTTTCACACAAACTGAAAAAATCCATGAGGTTGTAGGTTTCTAATGAAGTCTTGAAGTAGATGGCTAGGATGTAAAGGCAGGCAGCTTCGCAATTGAGTGCCTTTCTCACCTTCCTCTATTTCCTGGAAAAGAAGGTGGCTCAATAATCGAAGTAGCCAGTTTTATTTGCCTCCTGCTGGCACTTAATGAGAACCCTAGGTTGTACATCCTTCCCAACCACACTTTATCTGCATTAGGTACAATCTCCATGAAGACATTCTTTCTCACCTTGATATCCTTCACGTCAAGGGTTTTCGCATTGATATGATTACTGCTTAACTGAAATTAAATTTGATTGATCATAGCATTGAATTAGTAACTTAGAATTGAACATTCCAAACACAGCAAATAGCAAGGAATGGGACCAAGGTATCATCGTACTTTGAGAGCTTGCAGGGCTAACCGAAGACTTGATCTTCTCTTAAGACTTGACTCTGCCTTTTCATTTGTACTTGAATTTAATGTGTTTGACACTTGTGCCTGCAAAAATGACAGAGATTTTCCTATTTGTAAAAATGTAATGATTATTTAAAAACAATTTGTCCACAGAACAACAACAGATTGTGCCAGCAAAGCTTTAGTTTTACAACAAAGAAGTACACAGAGGAAGTGCTACATACAATACAACAATATTCTTTCTAAAATTCGGTAAACCAACATCTAATGTTCAGTGTACGGAAATCCACAGAATGGAAACAAAGCAGAAACAATTATTATTTTCTAAAGCTTTCCAACATCCTGGCAGATCTTGCAAGGCAAAAGCTGGGCTAGAAAATTATTTTCTGATCACTACAACGGTTCTTGTACGGATACATTAGTGAACACCATTTTAGACAGTGAAAAAATAAAAGAATACATCATACCAAAATACATCTGCAATTTTGTCAGGACATAACTATTTTGAGATACACTGAAGTGATCAAAACCAAGTTAATTTGTAAATTCAATTACAGCACACATTTCGATGACATCATTTCCGTTGTTGTTGCAGATGCAACAACTCTTTTTTCACTTTTGCTGATGACTTCTTCCTAATTGTACTGAAACAGAAGTTGTTTCCAATAGAAACAGAGGAATTTGATACAATGCTTTCTGATAGCTGATTTAAATATATATCTAGGTCTCATTTTTGTTGTGCCATGAAAAAAAATGCATGGTTTACTTAACAAATGAACAGGCTTCATCTATATAGCATATATACATTCAAGAATGCCTGACAGATCCAGAATTTAAAGATTTTCACTTTCACTATGGTGAAGCATGACATGTCACACATGAACGCCATTAAAAGTTGACAGCATATAATCTATCTTAAAGTTCAGTTAAAACTACCTTTGAAAGACTTGAAAAAATGTCTACAAGTTACTTCAAAATGACAATAATAATGAATAACATAAAAAATTGGTTTCAGCAAGAAGCTTAAACAA
>BLAZ01001501.1:1141658-1144089 GCA_014633955.1 Acropora tenuis
GAGGGTCAGAAGTTTAAAATCCCGGATAATTTTGAGCTCACTGACAAAACGGGACAGAAAATCTGAGCCACGTAATTAGCTTTTATTTTCACCTTGAATTCCAAGGAGAGAACTACATGAGCTATACCCCACTCCTATATGGTTCTGGTAGTACTGCTCGGAAGCTTTCGCCTGAATGATCACGCTTGAGGATTTCACCCCACAATCGAAGAGTGTAGACACCACTTTTGAGAGTGTCTATGGCCACTCTCAAATTGCTGTTACATGATGTTAAATCGCAGAGATAACGAGATGGTTAGGGTTTCCTCCTGAAAACTCCAGTGACGTTGCACCGATCCATTGACGTTGCACCGATCCATGCAAATCAGTCGAATCTTCAATGAACACGGGACCGGTGTAATTTTGACGGAAACAAAATTTTGTTGCGCTAATTCTGCTTGGAATTATCTATCACGAGTTAAATTAGCAAACTAAGAATTTCATTTCGAAACCTCAACGCCTTTAGTTCGGAAGGGCGACTAAGGCAAGGTCTACTGATTGCGGTGAGAAAGATCCTGCTCATTTTTGAAATGTTACTCAAAGCAAGGCTCAGAGCAGTTGCCATAGCAAAAGCTAGCCCAAGGCCGGAAACGACCTTACAATGATCTGAAACTGAGGATGGAAAGATGCTTTTCAAAAAGGCCTCTTCCTGGAGGTTTTCTACAATTCCAAACAACTATTCAAGACTTCTGCTACCAGGTTTATGACGCAAGAGTTACGTACGTCCTTGAAGATTTTTCGGACAAAGGAGGCCACTGATGACATTTAATTGTGTGAATAAACAGAGAAATCTGTTCAATTGCAAAATACTTAAGCGTTGTGAATTGATAAGAGATAAGAATCTATCCCTTCTACATCGCCTTAAGTAATTTGTTGACACGTTGATTGAAAAAATCTTATTGGCACGACTGGACATGTACTTCATGTACGAATTCAGATTTTAACGCTGCTATAACCTGGCGAGGAAAGGTTGCGTGTGGCACATTTTTTGCTTTTAAAGATAGATATATATACTTAAATTGCGATGTACATGGCAGCCAACCAAGGCTAAATTACATACATATATCACACTAGTTTGGAGTAATATGGGCTAGTTGGGGCACAATGAAACCTAAAACATTTAATTGAACAGAATGTGGCAAATTTAATGACCACACAACTGTGTTGAAAACGAGCATAGCAGAGTAATTAAAAAGAGACGCTTTTAGTAGCACTGGGAGGTATAAATAAAAGGACAAGCTTGAAATGCATTTACCAGTGATTTTGCCTAGCAAAATTGCTGAAAACCAATACTACTTAACATAGATTTAACACAGCTACGTAAAAGTTTAAAAAAGGGAAAGAAAGAAAAAAAAACCAAACACACACACACACACTTACGCAATCCGAAGCTTCAATATCTGCGTACTTGCTGAGTAATGTTCGCACAACTTCCAAATGTCCGTCCCTGGCAGCTGAAATAAGTACAGTTTCGCCTTCCTGAAATTCAAAGGGAGATAAATCAGGCAAACACAAATCGATAACGCCAGCGTTTCACCTTAGGCAAGAACGTCAGCCATGCAGTCAGTTCCACTTCACTAAACTTCGATTTTGTCAGAATTGACCAAGCCATACAAAACCGTTTTTTGTTTAAAACGAAAATGTTCGAATGCAGTTAAAGCTAAAACAAAGCTTGTCGCCTGTACTAAGGTGAAAACTAACAGGCCATAAATCATACGCGACAATAAACTTCAATTGGCAGAAGATTTGATTTTAAGGCAAGAAGGCAAAACAGATAGTTTTAAAATAGAAAACGGTCTGAAATACTCACCATGTAAATGCTGATGAACTTCAGCCCTTATTTCTCGAGACTAAATTCGTTTCCAATGGCTCAAAACACAAACAGACTTCCAAACAACGAAAACAGTTTGAAAACGTCAAAGGTTGTTTTCCGAACTCTATGCATGCTATGTCAGATGTTATCTCACCCGTCATTTGACAGCGAAAATATCAGAGAAATTCGCTGAAATTTGGCGCGACTATGAAAAGCGTTCCTTCCTATCTCATTCCAAATAAAGTAATCGAGGTGCTCTCGACTTGTAAGGGACCAAATCGAAATCGCGAACAGATAGTAACAGAACTGACATGCGCAGAACTGACCAGCGATTCGAAGTGATTCTTTTCCCTGATGAGAACCTGCTGGTTGCCGAGTTTGCATTGAAAGCTTTTTTTGCGACTGTGACCAACACGACTCATTTGGAATAATTTAGGCTGGCATTTGACGAAATGAAGTTCATTTAATCCGCCAAGCTGAAGAACATAAGGGAACCAGCGCACTTTTCAACTTAATAGCTCGTGTTATTTTAGGCCTTTCCCGTGCTATTTTAACATCCTTTAAAAAGGAAAAGAGGAT
>BLAZ01001501.1:1199308-1206808 GCA_014633955.1 Acropora tenuis
GACAATTTGGCGCGATCATGCAGTTCACAGTTAAATTATCAGTTCTCCTCAAATAATGCAAAATTAAAACGCAGCTGAAAACGGCTGTTGAAATGCTTCACACTGTGGTCACAGATTAATCGTGAATAAAAATTAACACGTTTTTCAAGACTAAAACAGGGCAGAAAAGTAGGCATTAATGTATTTATATGAAAAAATGGCAGCTACATAGGTTAATCTAAGAGCGGTTTATCCTGTTCCTGTTTAAATCCATGGCCTTTTCAGTTAGCGGTCAAAAATGTTGTCAAGGACATCGGCACACAAAAATGATTAAGCTAAGCAATCGTTCAAAGCATTCTAATTAAAATCCAGCAGTTCCAGTGTTACAAGGAAAATCTGCCAATTCGAGAAAGTAAACCACAGTGGTAAGTGATAAAGGCGACGACTTAAACTCTCGTGTTTGACCAGCTGAAGGTCCTTCATCATGTTTATTCCAATTTCACCGAAAAGCTATTATCAGCTTTTTGTGTATGTGACTGCCCCGAGGCAATATCATTCATTTACTTTCATTACCATATTGATTAATTTCCAAGGAACGATTAACAATCAGCTCTTCTACGTATACCAAATTGTGTGTGGGCCTTCGGCTTTGGGGGCTTTTTCATCAGTGACCCGGAAAAAAAGCGTCATGCAAAACATTAAAAAACGACGGAAACAAATAAACACAAACATTCGCCACACAACAATCCAATAATTAGATCAAGAAATCCTTCACGGCGTAACATTCGATTGAGCTAAAAATAAATCGGTTCTTTGATGGCAAGTACTCGAAAAAAGTTGTTCCGAAAGACTTCAATAGCCCACAACAAAGCTACAAAAAGTCCCCAAAACACGAAAAACGCCAATCCTTGGCTTTGTGTCAGAAATAAACATCCGCAAAAACATTTCGTTCCCGAGGGATACGTAAATGATTGGAAAATGTCAAGGAAAAACATGAGATGACATGGGAGGTGTTTATGATACCGCGGGGCGACTTTCCTCCCGTGCCGAGTCCTGTCCGGTTCCCTCTTGTGGCTCTCTAATCGTTGGTATGATACCACCTGAACCGGTGCGAGTTAACCCTGTTTTTTGGGCTGAGAATTTCATGGCGGTAAACAATCTCGAAAGAGCATAACGTAACGAAAAACAACCACTTGTTTCGGTAAAGACGCCGCTCGGTGGAGTAGAACACGTTTGCGCATGCGCTGATTTCCACAATTGAATTGGCACCGGCGCAAGGGTTCACATGTAAACACCCTCATAGACATTTAGACTAGACACATTTGCTACCCATTTCTTTTAGTGTTGGCGCGACCAGAGTATGTTCTCGACGGAACAGTGGATTTCCATGTACAGCGCGGGGAACAATTTACTATAAAAGGTGACCCAAGTCCTCTTTGACTCTCTCTCTCCATTACATCACTAAGACACAACTGCTACGTCATAGTGGAAGAAAGGTTTAGTTTCTAGACAAACTGTGGTGCAGTTTCGACGGAGAAATGCAACATGGCGGCTCAATCAACACAATGCTGATATCCCAGTTAACAGTTTGGGAGGAGACTGACAGCTAGTCTTAGTTTGTGTGACGAATCAACGAGGACAATTTGATTTAATCTCTTAGTAGCATTAAAGAGTCATCGTTATTACGTTCGTGTTTAGGTTATTACAAATACTGCCGTCAATCCACTTACTGCCCGAGTTGCATCCGACAACTTTACTTGAACGTGTTCAACAAGAGCATTTGTTTGAAGGAGAAAATAACATCCAGCGACCTCAACTGCAAGAAGCACCTGTTTTCTCGCATTTTCACAGCCCCAAACATGGCAGGAATTTATAATATCAAGGTAAAGTTTAAAATTAAACATCTCTTATGTAAGGAAATTCAGCGAGCGACGCACACACCCCAGCACGAATAAATCTTCCTGCTCAAAACTCGAAAAATTCACTGCTATCTTCTACATTCATGGGACTAGAGTTAATCCGTAAAAATATTCCTACAAGACTCCGAGGCACTATGATTGAATTTCATAATTCGCTACTTGTTCAGCTATTCTGTCGCGTAAATTTTCCTATTAAAATATTCTTTGCACGGTTTGTCCTCTTTCTCCTGTGAAGATGGAAGAAACACTTGCTTACAGCTGCAAAAAGAATCGAAAATCAAATTCCGGAAGGAAAGTTGGCACCGTTACAATTAAAGGTGAGCTTTTCAGTTCTCAAAAAAAAAAAAAAAAACAAACAAAAGAAAACAAACAAAAAAAAAACAGAAAGAAGCAGTGTTAATCTCTCGAAGTTTGGAATGCATTGGTACAGATTTTAGCGTAATTCCGGACTCCAAGAGTTGGATGGATTCTTGGATTCCAGAAGTGGAATTTTCTGGATTATGGCATCTGGATTGCCTTACATGAAGGTCCCTATGAACCTTAAGCCGGAAATGAAACCAAAAGGAACACCGCCGGTAGAAGTTAAACATCCAGGCTCTTTTTTTTCCTTCACGATCCCGCCACCGTACTTTCTAAAAATTGCCCGGGTTTGGTATGCACATAGCGTGCAGTGCAGACAGTATTTTGCGTATGAAGCCGCCATTTTGTTTTCATCAGGTGAAGCTGATGAAGGGGATCGGATGGGAAAGAAAGAATAATTATCTCGTTAACTCCCCTCAGTCCCTCAACTCCTCCGCCTCATTGAAACAGCACGGTAGCCAAAGCACTGAGGTCTGTACGTATGCACTGGAGGCTGGTGCACGCAATACCTTGGTAGGAACCTAGCTACTTCTAGTATAGTCGCAACTATGGTGTGAGTTGATCCAAACTAACGAAGAAGCGGAAAGCTAATGACGACAATTCAAGAAAAGTTATTGCACCTACTCTGCACCCGCGTTGTCATGCAGAAAAAAAAAACAACGAAAAAGATGGTAAAATACTTCGTTTTTTGTTTCACCAGAATCAAGACCAATTTTAACTCACAGAATTTCAACCAATCATGCTGACCTCTTATTCCAAAAGTAAGTGATGTAAGTTGTAGCTATAGACCGCTTTCATAATGGCGATCGAATTTAGCATTCTTTTGCTTCAATGCTAATAGGCCTTTCTAACCTTGCTGCCATGGGTAAAATTCAAAAGAATATTTAATCCAAAGTGAGGCTAGTAGGTCTAATTAATGTAACTACAAAGGAATAACAAACACGCTTACATTCATGGAAGTGGTCTATGTTGGGCATTTATTTCTGGTTAAAAAATGTTGGCAAGGACCAAACGTAGCGAAAAAGAAGCGCTGGATCCTGATAAAGGATTGATTCAACCATTAAATTGTCACTTTTAACAACCTGATGAACGACGGCAATGGCTTTCGAAGTATTGGATAACGCAATGAAGATATTACTGTCACTGTTCGATCAGCCTCTCTTTTTCTCATTTGCATTTTAATTCTGACAATTGTGGAGAGACAGAATTTCGCATAACACGACGCACACTCAGCTTTCTCACTGAGAGTTACAACACTGAAATTTTCTAAGCCCTGTTTCACACCCTACCAGTGTTGTTGTCGTAAACTGATTTAATTGGAACAACAAAACCTCTCTCTCTCTCTTACAAATTATTCTTACTGAGGGTCAGTTTGCTTTGGCTTTTAGTCTCGATTGATTTCTTTCTCGTGTAACATTAAGCTATTTTCGTTGTAATGCTTAATGAAGAACACATGTAGGCGACACGCCTTGAAAAAATGTCAATCTTAAGAACAGGTTCTCTTATTTCGTAATGACATTGTACAAAATGACGACATTGTGAACAATACAGAAAACCACAATTAAAAAAAGCCAACACACTGTAGGATTGCATCATGTTAGAGAGATCATTGCAATGGAATGTGCAACTATTAAGTCATGAAAGAAGCCTGACAGGCGGCTTAGAAAAAAGCCTTGAACAGGACTTGAAACCACGACGCGCGCGAGTAATCGACACACTGTCCTACCTCATAAACTGCTTTGTCGGAAATGCATCGGCCTTCTCATCCAAACCAGCCGAAAAGGGGCATTGGGACTCTAGATGAATAACATTTCAGACTACTGATCTATCAAGCCATCCCTGAGCTTGTCCAATGAGAATGCAGCTTTGTAACCTGGTCTCACATTCTGTTCGAGAAGTGCGGGGAAGGGGAAGGAAAAGGGGGTGATATGCACAGGCCACAGTAATTGGAATAATAATAACACAATAGCAATAAAAAGATCAAACTATTGAACATTGTTTACATTGGAAACCCTCAGAGGAAGAAATGATGACGGCACAATTAAGTTGGGTTTTACTTCTGTGTTTTTTACTAGCGACTCAGTGAACTTCACTGTGTCCCTTAATCATGACGCATTATCCGGTGATAAAGCATGGAATGTGTTATTAGTGTGGATCTTACCTTACTATGCAGTCTTCAAGAGCCATGAACCAGAGACAAATATCACCAGTCCCCACCCTGGAGAGTATCACATTGGGGTGAGTCAATCGAAGAAGCTTCAAAACTTTTCTTTTTCCTGTTCTAGGTTTAGCCTAAAAAAAATCACTATATTCAGTAAAAATGTAATGCTTTTTACACACTATTCCTACCCTCTGTCCACTTTCAATTCAACCTTAACCATTCTCCCTTCCTGAGCAATGTTACATTACTCACATTGCCGTGTAGGCGTGAAGGAAGAATCTAATTCCTGATTTAGTTGACAAATACTTGTAATCTTTGTCAAAAAAACAACAACTTTTGGGGGTGAAGACGTTTCGTCTTACTCGTCAGCCTTCATCAGTTTACAGAGACCTTTGATGCTATTAGGCACGCAAGCTACTACTGATTCGCTAGTTAACGTCGCGGTATTTTACGGCCGGCAGAAATTGAGATTTCTAACTAACAAAGAAAAGAAGGAAGACATAGCTGTAACTAAACGAAGAAACGGAGAGAAGCCACTCCAAATGTTAATAGAAATGATTACTTGATACATGAACAACTACCTTTTGTTCTAAATTGTGAGGGCAGGGAAAAGATAGAACGGTTACCAAGATTTTACATTTTATATTATCTCGGGAAAATCTAGGTAGGTGTCTTCGCAACCTAAGATGTTACTAAAGTTTACATAATCGTTCTTTTAAAAGAGATTTTGGATATGAAGTTGGAATTTTGAACACCCCCGTAGAGCGTTTTTTTTTCCAAGTCTACATTTTACGCTATTATTTCTTAGCTAGGCCAGATTGAAATGAAAGCGTCCGTGGAGGTCAACATAACGGTTCAAATTGATGCCGGAAGTAGCTTATCCCTTGGACGTCACTTCCTGTCAATTCTGACGTACACAATATATGAACAGCAAAACGCAAGCAAAGCATCCGGAGTCCTTGTGGGCTCGGTAAAACCGATAACAGTCAACTTTACCGTAAAAGAATGTAAGTGGATTGGCCTCACTTTATGCGACCGGACTACCGCAATAGAATCTTAAGAAATTATTCCAAATGCTTCCGACGTGCTGATGAGGCCTGACACCGCATAAACTGCCTTTGTAAGGCTGCGCGCATGAAAACCATGTTGGCTGAAACACACCACAGGACTCAGTGGTGTTTGCGTGTTTCCAATCGGAAGGCCGACTAGTGAAGAGCAAAGTGGCCCCAAGCTGAAAGGCCAAGCGGATATAAAGTAGTGTTCTCCCAGAAATAGTTTTAAATTAAAAACTCCGATCAAACCAACACTTAGCTGCCCTCTGAACAGGGCCTCTTTTGCCTTTGCCGTGCCATGCTGCTGATGAGCTTCGGCGGCAACTGCATGTCTATGGCTGATACACCAGGGATGTACCGCCATTTTTTTACACACTGAACCAGGTGCTAATATGAGGACCTTCGTTTGTAATCGAGGGTGAAGATGATTTAAGATTATTGGATGAAGACGCGAATAATGACTTCTCAGACTTTTGTCGTATCCGCACAATTAAACAGATTTCAACGCTAAATTAGTCATTTTCTTTGAAACGAACCAAACAACTTGAAAATTATTTTACTAGAAATTAGTCCGCAACAAAACAACTCTGACTGGGGCGAAATGTTTTCTTAGGTGGAAAGAGAAGCTTTCTTTTGCATCCAGTGGTGGATGAAGTGTATTTCTGCAGCAGCCAAACAAGGTAACAGTGCTGAGATGAATGAACGAAAAATTAAGCCAAGGACTCTGCTCACTGCAACACACGTTCTTCATAATTACAGTGTAATTATAAAGAAATCATCGCCAGTTTAGTTAAAACTTATGTACGTAATTTTCCAGAGAAAAAACACCCTTCTTTGTTCAGATCCAAATTTAAGTGTGTAAGGTTCCTAATTTTGTTTTGGGTCAGGGTAAGGCCCTAATAATTCTCTCCCTAATATTGTACCAATATTTCTGCGTCTCTTTTCAGTGACCTTGAGCCATCTTGCTTTATGTCCATTGACGGCTTTCGTTGGATTGGTATGGCTATTAGTATATCGAGAGCTTCGGCAAGCACTACGTCGACAGTGGCTAGCACATCGCAAATTTGCATACTTAAAACGTGCACGTGCGTTTATCATTTTTTGTGTATTTTTTTCCCCTCGAAAAGCTTGTAAATCACTGGCCTCCGGCTCGTGATTTACAGGCTCTTCTCGTCGGTGTTCGCCCAACATCTCAAGTGGGTTTATTACGCTGTTAAACGCATAGGCCGTGATTTCACGACAGCCGTTGTCTCGCTTAACATTCGTGAAAGTGGTTTGTCTTGCAGACTTCGTTAAGCGACTAAAAATGATACGTGTTATCAGGGGTAAGATTAAATGGGAGAGAACACGTGCCAATACAATTTGAATAATATGGCGGGAGAATAAAAATGGCACGCCTGTTGCCTTTCTAATTTGAATAGAAGCAGGCGACCCTTCTCATTGGCCGAAATTAATTGCACACTCGCTTAAGCTCCCTGGTTTGGTGCACGTGGCTTAAAATTAATGAGAGTCCTATTGGAATTTGCCAACTCGCTTAATTTTAAGCGAGTTGGAAAAGAACCTATTTTCCCGCGATTTCCGGTTTTCACTCGCTAGGCGACCTGAAAAACCGCTCGTGAAAACATGGCCATAGAAAGACGCGGTCTATTATTTAAACAGCCCATGGCAATTTCACTCCAGAAACTGACACACAACGGACTTGGAACAATCGAGAAACGATCCCAGAAATGAAAAGTTTCATTTTCAGAGGACGTCCTCGCTGTCGTCGATGTAGTCCTTGTTTAAGCTCCCTAATATCTGGTCAAAACGTACATCAACATGTTGTGCGGAATAAGTTAATCCTCGAGAGTAAAATAAAGTCGTCCCTTTTATAACGTTTCTTTTAAGAAACGCCAACAGTAAGGATAAAAACATATCAGAACATAAATCGCGGTGAGTTTTACGCGTATTTTTTAACTAGTCCGCTACTTCGAAGCTTGATGAAAAAGCCAGTCCTTACTAGTAACCCAACCAGAAAAACGGATATCTC
>BLAZ01001501.1:1216808-1219308 GCA_014633955.1 Acropora tenuis
CAATTTGTTTTTTACAATGCCAAAGCACCCAAAATGGTTATTTCCCGGGTTAAAATAAGGGGAAAAGACGCATTTTATTAAATTTTATCTCTCTATACTCTTACTGATGATAAAAATCAGCAAATGCTTTAGCTGCCTCTTATCAGCATTACTAGCAAATGAAAGTGCAAGAATTCAGACAGTTCCTGTAAAAAAAGTAAAATACCTCTTCAGGGCTGCAAATTTTTTTTTCTTTTGAAGGGACATGTGTCCTGCTAAGTCACTTTTTTGGTCGGACAAAACAGTCACACAGTAGAGCGCTCAATTTGGACATATTTGCCAATATATCATATAAATACGTTATCTTTAGGGAATGAAACAAAGGACCTACTACTTACGTAACCTTCTTTTTCCTTTCTTGTGCACATAACGTCCGCGCATTACGTCCGATCATAGTAAGGCTTTGGTCGGCCATGAGGAAATTTTGTTCGGCCAACGTCTGATGACCGATTGTTATTTGCAGCCCGGGCTCTTGGTGCGGAAGTCATTGCTCTACTTATGGAGTTGCGGGTGCAAAATGGACACTAAAGCCTTCAATTTAGCACTAAAATAAATACAATGAGGGGAGCAAGGATAGCGTAATGGTGATTGCACCTACTTGGCCCGGGTTCGATTTAGGACTCGTGGCCACGAGTGGGTTAAGTCGGTTGTTGGTGCTTTACTCTGCTCCGAGAGGTTTTTCTCCCGGTTCTCCAGTTTTCCTCTCTCCTCAAAAATAAACATCTCTAAATTCCAATTCGATCTGATGCAGGACCTCCCTAAAACCACTTTCGAGTGAATGGAGCTTTCTGGGTAAATATTACTAATTATGATGATTATTATTATCATTATTGTTATTATTACTATTATTATTATTATTAATACTTCAGAAAAAAAGAACCTGTGATTAACGTCACTCATAACTCTCATCATTCGCTGAATGACGTAACGATGACATAATCTGCATGTGTCATGCTTTTTACAGAGTTGCTGAACTAACAGGTGGAGCCAATAACGGCAACATGGACAACTGGAGTGCAGAGAATGCTAGTTATATCGGAGCAGAATTCAACGGCAGATTTCTTCCACTCTCAGGCATGACGGACATCAATGTAACCAGTTCCCCAGAAAGAGCGCAAAACCATGAGGACAGCTTCAAGCTCCTTGTTGCGAAAACTTCAGTTTGTATGCTTGTTCTCGCCCTCTCATTGATTGAAAATGTCATTGTTCTGGTTGTCGTGAAAAAAGACTACAGAAATCGCCTTCGAACGGCAAACAGCTTTCTTATAGCCAATATGTCAATAATTGACGCTGTTTTCGCTCTTCAAAATTTACCCCTCGCATACAACAACTTAATGATGAAAGGCCACTGGGTTCTTCAGGGACACTTTGGAAAGCTATTGTGCAAAGTAGATAACTTCTTCTCTTTAATATCCATGGTCACAATAAACCTTACAATATTAGCCATTGCAGGGGATCGCTTTTGCGCAGTCTACCTGCCCTTCAAAAAACTCATCACCCGAAGAAAGTGTTTCCTGCTTATTTTCTTATGCTGGTTCATTTCCGCTTTATTTGCCTCACCGATACTGTTTTACGCCAACTTGCAAAGAGTCACAGAGAACCTCACAATCTGCACTATACCCGATCAACGCGTTTTAAAAGTCTGGTACATGGTTTTGACAGGGATCCTGGTCACTACTCTCATCATGATGTTCGTTTGGTACACGGCCATTGGCGTGAAGATACGGCGTCAAAAGCTTCAATTCAGTCTTAGCCAACGAGCACAGAGAATACGAGAGAGAAGAAATCGCGATATCCTTAAGATGGTGGTCATCCTTATTGTCGCGTTTTATATTTGCTCTTTGCCACTGCTTGGCCTTCAGATGTCTCATATCCTTGGATTTCACACCGTATTCGAGAAAAATCACGGCCTTTTCATTGCGGTGGTAATGATGTTTATGAATGGTGTCATAAATCCCATTATCTATTTTACATTCAATAGCAGCTTCCGTGAAGGATTTAAGGTGACTATGAGAAAATGTGGACGCTGCCGAAGCTACGCCACTTACGCCGGGAGCCAACGTGTTACGACGAGTGGACGGGCGGTTGGCTCCGACAAACGGACTTTCACCCAACTGTAAACACGCAAAACAAGGCCACAGAAAAAAACGGAGTGACGTGACTGGCGTCAATCCTCTTGAGTCAAACCAACGCAAACAAGTTATGATAACCATGTAGATAATTGCTTCGCCTTTTGAGACAGAATATGAATAACAATTCCTGCGCGTAATGTTGAATTCTGTAGTCAAATCTGTAGGTAAGGTAGCCGTGTCAGTTCTCAGCAAATGTTTCGGTCATCTCTTCGGCTACACTTGAAAATACTTGCTTTACCCTCTAACCGCTGCTTCATTTTGTCGTGACTCATCAGACTTAAGAAATTTATTGTATTCATCTGAATTATCAAACAAGAAATATCGACAGT
>BLAZ01001501.1:1408300-1410800 GCA_014633955.1 Acropora tenuis
GGTGCATGAATTAAAGTTTTCTGTCAATGGGATCAAAAGCTTCTGTCTGTATAAATGCATTGGTTTTTGCTTGTTATTAAAGCCACAAGTCTTTCGCTGTCCTCAAATGGCATTGATTAAACTGCCATGATCACCTCAACCTTGTGCTCTAATCCACAGTTCAAATATAAGAGCTTCTCATTATATTGTGCACCACCGACTTCTCTTAAATGTGTTATCATGAATTCACTAAATGACCAGCTCCCTCTGAGCCTGACAGCTTGACTGGTTGAGCACTGCAGTGGTTCTGCAAAGGTCATAGAACAAATCCTGTTTACTCCTGAATTTTTAGGTCAACTTTTGCTGTTGCATAAATGGTGTTCAGATAATTGGAATGATCACATCAACCTTGTGCATTTATTCCCAGTTCAAATCTATGACTTTCTCATATATAGAGCACATAGTCTACATATTACTCAATAGGTGGTTTTCACCTTACGTCATAGCCACCAAGTTGGTGGACGAAAACAAAAGATTTCTAATTAGCTCCTTTTGTTCGTCCACTAGCAATTATTGTACATTGCAGCATTGTTAGCTGTGTCCTTAGAGACTGGTTGCAAACCACCCATAAGAATTGACAAATTCATTTGACTTTTGCAGGAATTTTGTTATGGTATATGCATGCTTTCTTCTGACCAGAAATTAGTATATTAATGCAACAAAATGAAAGCAGTGATCTCAGCATAAACTTCCCTGTACCCATTCCACAAATGTGTTCTGCATATTTCATGGAGTTGAAGGTTTGGTAACACAATAATTTCAATGTCATAATAATTATCAATTATTATCAGCCATATAGAAATACATTCAACCAGTTTTGTCAGTGGAAAAAATACATGATAATAATTGTCAGTCACTAGTCACAAGGTAAAAAAATTTCAATATGCTTGCATCTGTCAGTAATCATCATGATTCTAAAGACGGCTTTGATTGAGGATTTCAAAACCTCAACTGCGAACAACCTCTCAAGTTTTCATGCACCCTGACAATCAAATTCCATCTTAAACGTGAGGTGTGTGCGGATTTCACACAGTGTAGAAATTTTCCATCCATCAACATGATCCCAGGTTGGATAAAATTCTCCACTGGAGAAATCACTATTCAGAAGTATTGGTATGAGAATTAATTGAGTTGCCCACCGCATAGTGATTTTTGCAGTGAATAGTGCTATATTCATGGTTTGAGCAGATATTTCCTATCTGCCTCCTTTAAAGCCGACAAAATGGAGTTAAAACTTAAAAGTCTTATTTTTCCTAATATTTCTGCTCATTCAAAAAGTAAGAGACAACGCTGTTTTAACTCTAGTTTATGGTCTATTTACGTTATCAAGGCAAGAATTCAGTAAAAGAATTCAGGAAAACGGCACGCCAACAAGCTTCCCCACTTTACAGCTTCGGGATTAGCTATTTTGTGCATTTAGAAGCAGACAAAAATTGGGAGAATTCACTTACTTTCACGCTCCAGAGCAAAGATCCAAAGCCAAGAGGAGTAAACTGAAAGATGAGTAAAAATGCGTGTGAGAAACCTCTAAATTTAAAAACTCGATTACTGGTTTTGAATTTCAACGTTGGTATGAAATTTTTTGAAGACAAACAAGCAACGATTTCGAGTAGTAAAAAAGACTGAGGATAGATACAGAATTGTTTCATGTAATTGGAAAAAAATGTTCTTAATGGTAAACTGTTCAAATTAAGTTCTTAAATACACTCTTAATTGTAAACGGCGAATTTCCCTTCACCTTTCTGTGTATACAGGATACTTTCCTACCTTCAATTTGCATTGACTACCACGCATTCGTCTTTCAGGCGTTCCCACCGAAGTGTTCGTTTTGTTACCACGATGATTGCGATGAATTTACGGGTCAAAATGCCAAAAAAACACTGTAACTTACACGTGTACAACCACCTCGTTAAGAGGACCACGATTATTCCGGAAGTGTTGCAAATGAACATGACTGGGCGCGCCACACTTTTCCTGCCAAGACGGCGCGTCCGATGCAGTGTGTTCTGTTCTATTTGGCGTTGTTTTAGCGATTGTATGGTTAATTTTCTAAATGTTGCGCATAGTTATTTTTACTGATGATCGATTGAAAGAAAGCCGGGATATTGAATAGATAGAGACAGGAGCCGATAGGTCATAGGCTCCTGATGATGATCAGGACATCTAACAAGCTTAAAAAAAAGAAAAGAATGAAACAAGATATAAAATGCAACGAGCTAGGGAAAGTTCTTAGCTTTGGCAAAGATGAGGGTCTCCCAGGGGTTTTAGGGAACAAGGGAACATTGGTAAAATATCGAATTGAACAAGAGAACATGAGCCTACTTTCAGGGAACAGGTAAGGAAAACTTTACAAATTAGGGGACGAAAACATGGTAAGAAATCTATTAAATGGGGCACATCAACAAATATGGCAAACGAGTAGGAAGATGGGAACATTGGGCAATTTTGGAAGGGAACTGAA
>BLAZ01001501.1:1425800-1428699 GCA_014633955.1 Acropora tenuis
TACAAAAGATTGAGCCGACAAAGGTTTGTCGCAGCGGTCACAACAAAGATGATTATGATGCCATTTCTTGTCCATGGCCTCAAGAACACGTTCCTCGGCGTAGATCAACTGTGAATAGAAAAAAATACCGTTGCACTGACGAAGTTACAACAAGAATTGTCTAAGTCAACTGTCGCATCAATTTAACTTTAACCTCTGGTGTTGCCGAGGTTTGCAGGAAGCAAAACACGACGGAAACTTCTATACGCCACAACACCATAAACAAACAAAGACGGCAAACTGAAGACAGGAGAAATCGCTTTTAGACATGTTTCATGAGCGTTCAATTACCATGCGAACCGAAATCTCGGACCGGCAAGCAGTGGGAGAGACAAATTGTCGGCTTTTATACCGTACGTTTACGGCCCCCGCCCCTTTTTTTTTCTTTTTCGCTTGGTTCGTCCATTGCATCAATTACCGTGTCATGCATGTATTCGAAAAAGAAACAAGTTGCCTCTTCCACGCGGGAAGTGCACAAAAATTTGCGCATGCTTATTTGCTATACATATTATAAGATTGCTCATTTCGTAATACCCGTCAATAACCTAAAGTTCCCCTTGTTAATTAGTCTTGACATTTTGAGGCCATCGATGGTTGGAAATTAAATTTTCGTACCTCATCACAAGCAGCGCAGCGGGGCTTGAACAACTCAGCATAGTGTCTGCCGCAGTAGATGCCACCCTCTTTGTAGAAATAAATCACATCTACCAACAGGTTGTTACAGACATCGCACACAAAGCATCCTGGGTGCCAGTATTTGTTCTCTCCTGCGCAAGATGCAAACACAGCAACCTCTCCAAGATTGATGTCACCATTGCATCGGTGACAAATCTACAAACAAGTTTCATACTCGTAATCAGTTGGTAAATCTCAATTATTTAAAGCTTTGATATAGCACAAGATCTAGACAAAGAACTAGACAACAAGAAAAGAGTCCCATTCTTTAAACGAAACAAAATTCTCCACTGCATTTGTGACCTCCTAGAACATGATTCTACTACTTGTCTGTAGAAATCACTGCAATGACCGTCAGCTCAAAATCATTACTCTCTCTCTTGCCTGGTACCATATCAAGGCCTGACCAGAATTATTTTAGTTCTTTGAATGTGCAATGCACTCACGAACAGACAACAGACAATGTATCAATCATAAAATAACCCTGGTATACTCACCCACTTAGAGACAGGGTTGCTCTTCTCTCGAACATCACCCACTCCTAAGGCATTCTGGTTCCGGTGCTCACTGAACTGCCTCATACTTTCTTTCTCTGATTCAGTTAAATTGTCGCAGTAACTTTCATCATGGTCATGAATTGGCAACTGGTACATCATTTGCTTGCGACGGTACTTGGCACCATCACTTCCTACTTTGAGCTTCATCTGAAGTGGCAAGGCGTCCATGTATTTCATCAACTGCAAAAGAAAGCATCGATAAGCAATAAAGAGGATGACAATGAAGATGACGGAGATAAAAATAATCAGCTGACAAGTCTCTACGTCCACGAAAGGAGAGTGTCACGTTTTTATCACAGATGTCAGTATTTTCCACAAGCTTAAGCACGAATAACAAGATAGCAATGTAAGGTAGCTTATAGGCGAATCAGTTGTACTCTCCGTTGTTCTTTCATTGTAAATGGAAACGTCACCCTTTTAACCTTCTCTGTTACAAAGCCTAAAATAACTTACCAATCTTTCCTCCAAGCCAAGTGGACACCAGGCAAACTGCTTGGCATATTCAGGCCGCGGCGTGTTCCAAGCGGCTTCCAATTTGTGAAAGTAATCGCGGATTTGTCCAACAGAGGAATCTTTGGAGAACAAACTGCGGACTACGTGGTAGAGAGATGCCTCTTCTTCTGTTCTTTTGACGTCATGTTCCTCTGGTTTACATTTACATGTCTTGCATATTTTCCTGGTGGCAGAAATAAATTGAACAATAGACTGTCAAAACTTTTGCAAGTAACCCAGGGGCGTGCAGTGAATGAGGCCATATCTTCAGCTT
The DNA here is from genome assembly GCA_014633955.1 of Acropora tenuis. Taxonomy (NCBI): domain Eukaryota; kingdom Metazoa; phylum Cnidaria; class Anthozoa; order Scleractinia; family Acroporidae; genus Acropora; species Acropora tenuis. The sequence continues at coordinate 1,427,838 of BLAZ01001501.1, forward strand.
ACATGATAATTTTTTGCAATTTGACTATGCCGGACTTATTTGTTTACTTATTGCGAAGTAGAAACTATGATTTATTCTCTTCGTTATTTATTGCACACATGTTTTCGTTTCGTTTCTTCTTTTTCATTTTCGTTTTTTCGTTTTCGTATAACCTTTCCCAGACGATCAATTGCCAGTCACCAGTGAACCCTTACGTTATGCGCAAAGACCAACCGGGGCCAGAAGAAGGGGACGTAACCCACTCCACCCCAACCCTTAATAAACCGATCCTTCTCTCAATACCTCCAGAAGTGCAGATCAAGTCCTCCTTCACATTTCTTGGGGTCGCACTTCAAACAAGATGCGCCAGCATTCTTTTCATGACCTAATACAAACTTGAATCAAACAGCAAAGAAAGTGTTTAAATTAGGCAACAAAGACTAGGCTACTCGAAACGTCAATCCGAAAAAGAAAACTCTGTGCCATTTAAAGTGCTTTACGGTTGTTCAATCTCATCAGGTGTCGTTCCATAATATAGCTTAAATAACCCACAGCTGGAAAAAGAGGGAACATTGGCTTTTTTGCGCTGTTGTTTTCGACTACACGACAACGAAATATACCTAAAATGTGTGTCGCGCGTGCAGTACTATTATTTCTAAAGACAGTCTTGTTTTGAGACGTCTCTGTTCTAATGCCTTTACCGGACTTTTCCGGATGTGATCCTTCGTTACGAAAACAAGGCTTGCAGAATGACTGAAGGCTATTGAAGAGGTCGACTCTTTCACCAAGCCATTGATTAGAGCCTATAAAGGCTGGTTTCGTTCTTGACGCAAGCACTGTGGGGTAAAAGGTGCATACCCAAGTGTAGTGACTCCCTTTTTTT
>BLAZ01001501.1:1469464-1474464 GCA_014633955.1 Acropora tenuis
AAAAAAAAAAAAAAAACACAGCACCTAACATAAAACCCCTAACAGATGACATGTTTTCACATCTGTTTACACTACTTGCAATAAATTTTGTATAACACCTCCTCCCCACTCAGAAATTACATGGTCTGTCTCTTATAAGGTGTTTTGCAATTATTTTCTTTCAAACAAGAATGACATTGTTACAACTGGACAAAACCAGTTTGGTTGATCAGATGTTTATTACTTCCAACTGAAAACATCTGAATCGTCTTTCCAATCAGATTGTGCAATTTAGTTTATTAGAACTGGATGCAGAGCAGAAAAAATAGTTCGTCATAGCCCTTACACAGAAATGGATGAGAACACTTTCACTTTAAAAGATGTAGTGTCATTTGCTCTTGCACTTTGTGCTGAATCATCTGACAAGACGGAATTTCTGTTAAAATAACCCAAGTATGTAGCCTGTGAAAATGATAGATTTCTGCCTGTTGTTTCAGTTTTTTAGAGGCACAAAACAACAAGCAGAAATCAATATGTGCTTGCAAGCTATCACCTATTTTACAATGAATTTTCATCTGGACCACACAGGTTACAACAGTCAAGAGCATTTTACGAAGTTAGATACTCCATGATTTCTGTACGCTTCTGAACTGCTGGTGTGTTAGGAGTAAGAATACTCTCATACCCATTCACCTCATCATCTTGGTCATCCAACTCTAAAAAGCTATCCTCATTGCACAAGCTGATGTTATGAAGGACATATGCAACAATGACTATTTTAGGAATATCATCAACTTTGTCTATATCAACATACTTTAATCTTCGAAAACGACCCTTTAGCAAGGCAAATGCTCGCTCAATCACCATTCTGGTGGAGGAATGAAGATAATTATTGTAGGTTTTTTGCTGTTCTGAGAAATACCCATTGACCTGGTATGGGGTCATGATCAATGTTTTGAGTGGGTAAGCTGCATCACCCAACAAGTGTAAATTCTTCAGAAAGAAGTAGTCATACTTCTTTGAAGCAGAATAAAAAAATATCTGAATTTTGTAAAACTCTAGAGTCATGAACACTTCCAGGCCAGCCTCAGAAACGGTTAGTGAAGAACATTTCATGATCACAGCAAGCTTGTAATTCGATGGAATGGAAATCTTTTCTGTTGATGTGCCGTAGTTCTCTGGGCACCCTCTAGGAGCTTTAATTGGAATGTGTTACTCATCATTATTTCCCCAATCACAGCAGGAACTCTTTTGTGTTCGTCAAACCCTTCCATTACCTCGACAGCTCTACTGCCACTTGGCCACTTTATGAGATGTTCCGCCAAATTATTCTTTATGGCATCACATACACGTCAGCAAGATACATGTACTGAACTTTTCATAACACTGAATCTGTCTGAAAATTTACCTGACGCATTCTTGTGTCCGTAAGAACCACAAGAAAATAAGCAACTGCTTGTTTATTGAAATTGGTGGCCTTACTCCATGAGAGTGTCCCAGTGGAATTTCTGGACAATTAGCTAACCTGCACACGAGTTCTTCAACTGTTTCTGGGGTAAGCCTAAAGTGCTCATGAAAAGTAAAAATTTGGAACAACTTCCTTGGAATAACCTTGAATACATAGAGCCCTCTCACAGCTCTATAACTTATCTTCTAAAAGGAAGAATAGTAAAATTTCTGCTACCATGTTGCTGTGAGTTTCACACTCGTACTCGTACTCTGCTAACACAAAAAAAATCCCCAATCAACCCATCACAAACACCGCGACTTTTCCAAGCCAAAAGAGAGACGTTACACCATTTCAGCTCAAATAGCCGATGGAATAAATCTCAAAAAGAAAATCTACATTCAATGACACTGTTACCTTCCTGTAACAACTTCCCTAGTCTCATAAAAGTCATTTCAATTCTGCTATTCAGCTTCAATATTTGAGCAGAGTTCAATCATACTTAATTAATCTAAATAATTAAATTAATAGTTAATTTCCTCTATTAAGTATGGTTCAATCAAAGCAGTGCAAACACGAAACCATCTTTTGTCGCTTTAAGACCTTCAATCCTCCTTTTTCCACTGCTGATTAATCTTTCGGGTTACTTCTTTCACCTCAATTCGAAGAGGAGGAAAATGTGTCTTGGAATAAGACTGATGCCATTTTCTTCTTTCTACAACTATGGGTTACTAAGTAGGGGAACTAGTTCCATTCTCTCATTAGCAAAATCCATGTACAGAAAAAATGGTGTGGGTTTATTTTCATTGTTCTCTGGAGAAAAATAGCCTCTTTTTCTCTCTTTAGTTTGAACTTATTATTTTGGATAACTTTTCCTATGATGGCAAGAGTGGAAACGATGTGTACCACACTCCAACTTCAAGCTAGTTGGTTTAACTTACTCGCTGTCACACAAAATACTTCTTTATCCGGGCTCCATGTTTCAATTTATTTATCCCGAAGTTGGCCATGGACTACTACAAAGAGAATTATTAACGTTTAAGAGCGCTTGAAGAACATCGAGACTTTTATATCTAAATTTTAAAAGTGTTAAAGTGATGCTCACATGGCTGTGATCATTTGAGATATTTCGTTGCTGTGGTTAAAGCACACGTTTAAATTTCAGTCAAGAATATCTTAACAAAAAATCACCCAACAATAAGTATAAATGTCACGGCCATTAACCACTTTAACACACTTGCACAGTACCATATCAACAATACAAAGTCTTAATATCAAAAGAGCTGATCCAAGAGTAAAGGTGGATTTCCACTGTCGCGTAATTTTTACGTGCGTACGGACGTAAACTTTAACTGGCTTTTACGCGCGTAAATAAAATAGAGACGATATATGAAAGCCCGCGCGTAAACGTAAAAGTTGAGCAAGGTTCAACTTTTACGTAAACGCGTGAGCTTTCATATATCGTCTCTATTTTATTTACGCACGTAAAAGCCAGTTAAAAGGGAGCTTAAGCACGCACGTTTTTGAGACGCGAACGGCAACCGGAAGTCAGCTGTTTTCCCTTTAAACCTGTTTTTCACACAATCACATTTACATTGCTAAGTATCTTTTCCCCATTAGAGATGATTAGTACAAAAATCTGGGAGACACCACTGTCCTGGCATGTGAAATGTTCTCTTCCGGTTGCCGTCCGCGTCTCAAAAACGCACATGCTTAAGCTCCCTAAAGTTTACGTCCGTACGCACGTAAAAATTACGCGACAGTGGAAATCCACCTTAACACACGAGTTGTTTAACATGAAATAGAACGCAAGCAAGCCGAAACAGTGTGGTGCATTTCTCATTGAGCATCTGAAGGAAAAATCAGCCATCCTTCCAAAAAACTCGCTGTTCCATACAAAAACATGTTACGATAGCAAATAAATTAAAGAAAAATAATTCTTAACTCTTCCCAAAGGCCACAGACATTCTACAAAAAGAAAGACGCGTCTGCCCCGGCAGTTCTCAACGACGTGCACAGAATGCTGCCAAGCGTCCAGTACATCGTCCCGGTCAGGAGAGAAAATTCGTCTAGAAATTCTGTTTCACCAACCAAACAAAATCGTCAAAGGTCATTCACCTTCAGATGGCTGCGAACCAAGGAATTCGAAAAACATACGATCCGCAAAGTCAAGACATCACAGAGGCACAAGCGTTCTTCCCCATAGCCAAGAATCCAACATTAGTTCGCACAGCACAGTTTTCCGTTTTAGAAGGCGTGCATCGTAGCTAACAAAAATGTTGGATGCAATCTATCAACACTTCAAGCAATTGTTAAGTCGGCGAATTTGTTGTCGAGAAGGGAGAATGACCATGTTACAGCGAGAGCTCCGTCTTGTCATGCACTTTCGAACCGCCATCTCGTGTCTTTTACCTGGCCATGAAAGTCACAACCTCTTTCCCAGGATCCTTTCTCTGGGAACGAGGTTGTGAAATTCATAAGCGAAGTAACATACACGTTCAACCATCAAACACAAAATACCACAATTGTACATGCGAAATGCGACTTTCGTCTGCTTCTCGTCCCCAGAGCCACTCCTTCTCAGGCTAAAACGAGGATGGCGAGTTTCTCCGTTCTCCAACCACGTGACCAAAAGAAACGGAAGCTATGGGGGCGTACTAGCTGGGTGTGTTTGGGGGACAAGAAATGCCAAGAAATGCCAAGAATGCACCAACTGCGTTTGCGAGGCGCGCGTTGATTGGTTGAAATTTGAAGACTCTCGAACAGATGTCTCTTTTTGGAGTAAATTGAAGTAATGTCTTTTTCTATCGTTTTGTTTAATTGAAAGCGGCCTCGATCAGACGTAAGCTGTCGGCCAAAGTAACCCAATCAGAACGCGCTTTAAGCGGGACAACATGCGACTTTAACAGACCGGAAACCACTCGGAGGAAGCCAATCAGTGCCCAAGCGCTATTCACATGAAATAAAGAAAACATAGCAAAGAGTTCACTTTTCGTCTTGGACATTCGGTCGAGAGCATTGGATTCAACTTGTTGTTTTGAAAAATGGCCACTCGAAAGCGTGATCGTCCGGCAGAAGGATTTTACCGGAACCATGAGCACGGTGGTCGTCTCGAAGCTGGGAAGGTACGTTCAAAAATCCGAGATAAGATGGCTCACTGAAAAGTTGTAGGAAATGACTGCTCGCCTTCATGCACTTCCAGCAACGACTCCTATCGAATAAGACATTTTCGAACTCCGGTCTCCATGGATTTATTTTTTACTTTTCGGATATATTTTATCACTTCTAGATAGTGATGGCAAAATCACCAATTCGCTTCAACATCTGACGAATTATAACTTTAGTGAGAGATGTGTTTTCTGGAAGACAAAATTATGGAATGGTGGAATTATGGAATAGTGGAATGACGGAAAATCCTAAAAGATGGAAGATCGCCCCAAATCCTAAAAGATGGAGATGACGGAAAATCGCCTCAAATCTTAAATCAAGGAATGACGGAAAATTTTTGTTCCTATAAAGTTAATGAAGTCCTTTTGTATTATTTAAGATAAAGACTTCTGTTGCTGTGCTATGG
>BLAZ01001501.1:1488012-1490512 GCA_014633955.1 Acropora tenuis
TGAAGTAAAGGCGACACCGATTGGATATCTTCTTGCGGACAACTACAGGTTCCAGCCACCTTCGGATTCTAGTTTTGGGGAAAAAGTTCACACTGAAATAAACGGAAATCTTCACGATCACATATTTCATAACAAAGTTGATTTGGATGTCCACGCGAACCACGAGGCCACCATGCCTCCACTACTACTGAATTAGACTTTTTCTTGTGCCATGCCAATTCTTTCCTTTGCATTCGAAGATCTTCTCAACAATGTACATCGTCCCATTTCATATTTTTTTTAACCAATCAAGTGTACTTGATATTCAAAAAGGTTGTTATGTATAAGCAGGATTTAAAACAAGTATATAAAGATGGGACCATTTTTCAGCTATTCCAGATTTGGGAAAAGTATGGAAGTGAATCCTGGGAAAAGCCCAGGAGTCAAACTTTATCCCATCTTCAGCACATTTCCTAGCCGTTCTATTTTGGTCGAGCGCAAAGCACACCTTAGGGGCCGGGAATGAGTTGATTGTTGGTGCCATTTGTTGACGTCATCGATCAAATCGCGTGGAAGAGGCGCCTGGGTTCCTGGCTGTCCAAGCTTGAGTACAGAAATCTTTTCACGGACCAGTACTATCCATCCGGGTATTTTCATCGGACGGGCACTTTGGGCTGATAGTTTCTCCCCCTGGATGAACACTATCGCATCACGTGATCAATTTAACCCAATAACAATCGGAGAAAATTTAGTGAACTATAATTTTTGAATAGTTTGCCCCAAAATAGTCAGAACGTGAATCCTGTTATGGAATAAACCCCAACCGTAGCTACCTGTACGTATGATATGACAAACGTTTGTGCACCAGCAACAGAGATGGGTGGCTGGGGTGGCTAAGGATGTGCAGAACATTAGACTTTTGGAAATAGACATGCGTTTTTTCCAACGTTGTTATTGGTCTTGAAGCACTACCTATTGACACTGCTGGAAAGAGCGAGTGATAGTAATTAAAAATAATTGAGTTTGTAAGTCTTATCTCCTGAAACGCAAAAGTTATGTAGCTTCGCAAAATCATGAGAATTTATCCAGCTCACTATCGATCAAGTTGAAAATTCTCCTCTTTTGCGAGCGGATGAATTCGCTCATGGAACCTGGGCAAGAGTTTTGGTGATTGGGTACAAGATGGCGGAAGCTGTTGGGGTCGATCTTGTTTCGGGACATTCATTCTTGTCTTTAAACGAAGCCCTGGCGAACCATTTGGCCGACGGAGGTTTTCAAGCTATGGATGATTTATCGGCTCAATTGTTTCCTTCTGTTTTGGGTGCGTTAAATAACTGTCTGCACAAGCCTTTGAGAAGGCATCCATTGTATGAGGAAGTGGAATTTATTTGGAGCGGAAGTACGGCGGAGGGTGTGAATATTCCGAATTTCGAAAGCGGTGGAAGTGGAAAACCCCATCTGGAGTTTGAGATGGATATTTTATGTGTTTTTCGGGATATAAAAGTTGGAAGATTGGCTGACAGCCCCGCCATATTGATGAACCAAGAAGATACTAGCGAAGGATACTTTGTTGTGTTTTTGAATGATCAAAGCTATAGACAGCGATGGTGTGATTACAGTATCGTCCCAACTGATCCAAAACGAAAAGGCGAAATGTACTTAAATCCGTTGCTCCTTGTGGAAGACCTTTATAGACAAATTGAACACATATTCGCACAAATTCCATTGTTAAAGGATCGATTTGAACTTGAATTTAACCCACCAGCTGTCACTCTGACAATGTCTTTGGATTTTCAAGAAATTACAATCAGCTGTGACATAGTGGTAGCACTCGAGTTGCCTTGTGATTGTCTACCAAAGGAATATCCGTCTTGGATCAAAGTGCATGGTCGGCCAGCATGGCTAAGTGAAAAATCCTTTGAAGAAGTGCAACAAAAACCTCTTCATCTTGTTGGAAAATGTTCACCAAGCGGGCAACCAAAGGTTGAATGGAGATTATCTTTCAGTGTTGTGGAACTTTTCCTTCTGAAGGAATTGGGATTGCAGTGTCCAGCTGCCATAACCTGTTACAGGGTGCTTAAAATAGTACGGTTTTTGCACCTAAAGCATCCTGACATTCTCCATTCATATCACTTGAAGATGTGTTGTTTTTCCAAGCATGTCACAAGCTTCCACCCAGCGCTTGGGCAGATACCAACCTTGCCATTGACCTACTAGGACTACTGGATAGTTTGATGCATTGCTTTATAATGCAGTCACTTCCAAGTTATTTCATCCCTGGCTATAACTTGATTGCAGGAGTCCATCGTGACTTTTTATTTACTTTATTGCAAAAAGTGAGTAAAGTAAGGAAAAACCCCATTGAGAGTATTACTAATTTAGAAAAGTGAAACAAAAGGGTAGTCCTATATGCTTTGTACTCTTGGCTAGTGTAGTGTCCCCATTTGTCTTGTATTTTGTATGCTCATGTATAAATGGTAGAGTAGAAGTTTTCATGTTATGGCTGCCACTATTAGAGGAT
>BLAZ01001501.1:1628941-1631441 GCA_014633955.1 Acropora tenuis
CAGCACAGAAGTCCTTACTTCCTTTTTGAGGACCAAAAATTTATCCACACCACATCGTTCTTAATCAGAACAAGTCCGGGTTGAATGTTGATGTATTCAGTTGGGTCCGTGTGCGTTCCTTTGCGGTGATCTGGATCAAGATCAATGAACCAGGATCAGTCGGATCACGGTACATCTAAGGAAACGATAAATTCTTTCTCGGAGTGGATTTATCGGTTCCTCTGATACACCCTGATCCTGGATCCAGATCTTCCCAAATGCACGCATCCTAAGCAAAAAGCGAAGCCGTCATTGTGTCGTTTACAAAGTGTCAGCGTGGGAAGGGAGTTCACAGAGTTACCACGCAACAATTTAGTCTCGACTGGAACAGGAAAAATCTATAACGAAAAAGTGGATTGGATCCTGACGCTTTTCTGGTCTGTTTCATTTGTCAAGGAAACAGCTTTCAAACTTACAAGTGTGCTTCTACCTTGGAATCGAATTTTTATTATTACAGTAGTATTATTATTATCCTGTTATCTTTGAGTAATTTAGACGGTATTGAAACACGACGATATCTCCAGGGCGCCTGGGTTTCTAAGTATCAAGCATCGCTCTTCTCCAACGCAACGCCGTTGCGGCAATATTGTCAACCAATATCGGTTTATAGTTCACAGAAATTTCTAAGATAACCACTTTGTAAGATTGATGTAGAAAACTGCCGACATATCCCGCTCCAATTTGCATCATGGCATGCATTCAATTTACGATGAGTCAATATATGTCAAGTTGTATACTTCTAAAAAAAACTAAAGATAAAAAATATTGACATTTGTCTTGGTTCTCTAACGGGGGAATCAATACCGGAAAATTGCATTTCAAAAGCTGCACCGTAGCGCCCAGAAGAAAACAGGCAAGCTCACTTACAAACTGGTATGACCTACTGAGGAGTGAACATTTGGATGATCTACTGTTGCCTTGGAACACGGTAAAGAGAAGTATCTTTGGTTTTGAAGTAGGGAGCTTTCGTAACTTCAGTGGCAGTAGCGTCACACGGAGAAAGGTTTCATCGCACAAAGGTGAAAAGATTTTATTTTCCTTTAGCGGTTTAATCGTTGCTCGCAAGGCTGCCAGAAGGGTCACCTGGATTTCACGCCTTAAATGTGTTGTTCTCTGCCACTTTTTTGTAGTAGTGTTGTGCTAGACTCTTAAGCTCCACAATTTATAATGTTTGAAAATGTTTTGCGGGCTTGTCACGGTTTTCTTAAAATCCACACGGAGGAAAATTTTACCTAACGCCAGCGCAGTTGGTGTCACATTTTGAATTTCATCCGCAGGTATTAGAGACTTTTTTGATCTTCATTTTTTCGTCTAATATCCAAACGTTAAAGCTACGCGATCAAATATGGCACGGGGAAAGATACATTCTTTCATAAGGACAGGCAGCGAAAACGCCAAAGAAATTCGTTACGCTTTACTTTGAGGGCCCAGTGCTAAATCAGTTGCCATTGATCAGTAATAAAGACCGCTTAAAAAATTGCCTCTGTGATAAACCGAATTTGAACATGTTTTGATTAAGACCATGCATGGAGTTCAATGTTTTTTGTTTTTTTTTTCATAGCAAAAATTTCTCCGTTTGCTTTTAAAAAAATCGGCTCTCTCACGCATTCTTGTGGATGAATTCTGAGATAAGAGCTGAGTATCACGGATATTTCTCGAAGCAACCAAGGAGAAACAAATGGAGCTGATTGGCTTTTTGTGGTCATGATGAAACAATTATTCATCGCAGTGTCGGTTGAAGTGGTGGTGGATTTTACTTCCACAGTGTCACACTTCGATGAATAATCTTATTATTTTGAAGTGTAGGTCAGCCAATCAAACTATCATGGTATACTAGCGTGGTTTATTTCTAACATTTCTAGCATAGTTGTAGCAATTAATTTTCAGAATATCCGCTCACTTATTCCCATCCTCCAGCCACCCACCAGGTGTTAAAAAGGATTCGTGAAGGGCCAAGCCCTGAGACTTTATATACCAACTCTTCAAGAACAACCTTTGAAGGGAACATTTACAAATTCAAATCACGTCTCTGAGCTAGAGGCTACCCGAAACTTCTGATTGCGACACTCCTAACAGACATCAAATTCACAGAAAGAGAATGAGCGTTGAAGCAAAAAAAAAAAATTTGAGTCCGAAAGATATCTTGCCCTTTGTGACAGTATCACCCGGCAGTGCCAAAGCTAAAATTTGTTTTATTCGAAAAACGGCTCTTGATACAAAAGCAGCCTTCTCTACGGCAAATTTTCAAAGAACCACCACTCATATCTTTTAAAAGAGGAAAATCCCTTAAAGTCGTACTTGTGAGAGCGAAACTTTTAGTAGGTCAATGACCACAAATACACAATAAAAGTTTCAATCGTTAAGGGGTCGTGTAAGCCTCTCATTCCATGCCACTTTCTACTGTTTTCCATGTCTCGTTCTTTAAGAGCAGAAGGCAATGTGCAGATAAGTTAGGGTGTAT
>BLAZ01001501.1:1741388-1743888 GCA_014633955.1 Acropora tenuis
TTTGATCTTGGCTCATGCTGCTTTTAATGTATTCAATCAAGGGCAAAGTATTCTGGTTCTGGTTTTATGCATCTTGAAAGGATAGACAAAAACGTTACCGAGTCAACTGAAACGCAGATATCCAATGGAACAGACAAGCATGATACTTCTAGAACTCTCCTCAATTAAAATTCTTTCATTTGATATTCTAATAGAAAGATTTCATTGCAGTTTCTTTGAATTTCAGCTATGTGATTCCCCTTCAAAACCTCAAGCCTTCAGATCCTCAGGGTAACCCAGGTAAAAATACTGTTATACTGCAAGTTACATATTCTTAGTTTTCACTCCATGATGACATGGTATGTTGGTGTACAAAACAGTGGCAAAGTGTGGCTCACGTTTCGCGTTATATTAGAATCAAATTCCCAAAAGACTTTTTTCACAATAAAACAAAAAGGTCATGTGTCGCTTCGCTGATTCAATTGTTTTCAGACGCGAAGCCGACAGTGTTTTTGCATAGCTTATTTCGCGAAAATAGAGTTGAAATCAGATAAAAAATACCAGGGCAATGCTGATAAGTTCATTTCCAATCAATTTGCAAAATTTGGGCTAGTTTTGAGCAAAAATAAAAATCGGCCGAAAATTGTCACTTACTAGGTTTTTGCATCCAGGCCTTCAGTTGTACTGTACACCAAAGTGGCAGCCGTGACGTCAAGTGAAAACCGAGAATACGCAAAAGGGTTGTCACCAAGCAGATTATGGGCAAACTCTAAATCATGGCTGATTTCATTGTTGCCCTTGTTATTTGTTTGAAGTATCAAATTCTTTTGTTTGCAATCTTAGTGTTTGTTATATGAACCTGTTTGATGCAAATGCATCAAATTAATTAAAGTTTGATTGTAAACTTCATTTTATTAAAGAGCAAGTCACGGCAATTTTTTGTATAAACCACAGTGTTCTACTGTCTTGGACGGAAATTTACTGTTTGAAAAAATGTTCATGTACATGTCTTCACTGATTCTTGTTTTTCAAAATAGATCATTTTATCCCCACCCCACCCCCCACCCCTAAAAAAATTTGAATTTCAGGTGTCATTTTTTCTGTTCCTTGTGTTAATCAACATTGTCCTGGGTCGGGTTGGAAAGGATTGTTTCATCTTTTGTTGTTGTGATATAATTACCAGGAAAATGACTTAATTCTTAACACATTTTGTGAATGGTTCTAGCTTGTTCATATTAAAAGGGCCTTGGATTTTTCCCTATAATGATATCCTTCCTCGAAAGGAAGTCAAAGAAAGTTTCTTTCGGTAAAAAATGCGACTGAAGCTTGAAGCTCTTCCTTCCAAGGTTCCTTAAACCTTCAAAACTTGCCATTATATTTTCAGATCAAAATTACAGGGAATTGTCTGGCTTCTATAAGAAATCTGAAGGCGGGCAGGCGGGTGGAGATGGTATGTCTCTTACAAAACACGTTGTTATCCAGATTATGCATCGAGGTTCACTTAGTTATTTCCACCCCTTGTATTTCATTTCCATGTCAATGCTCAATTACGTTCTTCATTATGTCCTCGCTCAGAAATGGTGTGCAATAGTTTTGCCACTTCTTATCATTCAGTGCTTGGCTTGACTCTGTTCTTTTGTTATGACAAGCAGGTGTGAGAGATGAGGGAAAGCGCGGGGGAAGAAAGAAGCATATGTCAGGGAGACCTCCAAGAGGTGCCAAGGTAAGTGTTGCATTTGGAGACAGTGAAATCCAATTTTTGTAGCTTACTGCCTCTTAGGCGTAAGTTACTATGCTGTCCTTCTGAGTGAGTGAGTGAATGTAACAGTAGAATCCGAACCCTCAACGAACTCTGCCGATTTTGATCCGATGTTTCCCGATCTTTGAAACTTCCCCGGAGACGGAGTTTTCTTCAGAGTATTTTACAACGTGGTTAGATACGATATTCTAAGTAGTAACAGACGCATTAAGCTACATGCAGTTAGAGAGTGGCTATTTTTTATCCTTGGTTGTGTGAAGTAAATTTGGATGCACTTATTATCATTAAACGCTGTGAGAGTCTCCTCGTAGTGCGCGCGTACGCACCCGTATATTTACCAATCTTTGCTCACTTGCAGTTTACTCTAGGTAAAGCTATTTCCTTAATACTCGGTGATTATATTATTATACCCGCAAAAGCTTTGAGATGTCTTAAGAAAACAAAAAGAATCGTGTTTCTACGCGTGGAATAAGACGTCCATGCTGTTCATTGCTGCCCATTTCTGTCCCGCTCTCTTTTCAAAAGTTGAAACACCTTGTTTGTTTTCTCTTGTGTTTGTTGTTTAGGGAGATGAACAAGCAGATGATGGGTCAGCAAGGAAGGGTTTCCAGGTAATAGAAGCGCGTGTACAATGTTGTTTCTTAATTTTGTTATCCAAGAGATTAGCAGAAATAAAGCAATGTATGTCTCGTTAACTCAAGTGATATACAATCGAACTTCACAGCCTTAGCTCTGCATTGTTGCAGTTTGCATTTAATTGTT
>BLAZ01001501.1:1751388-1753888 GCA_014633955.1 Acropora tenuis
TAAGTCAAGAACGCGGTATCGACAATTTTGGGATTTTTCGAGCAGCAGAAGGGCTCAGTTACCAGCAATAAGAATTACTGAGCAACCTAGCAAAGAGTAAAACTTATCGTCCGAGTCATAAATGTTCTTAACATTTTGGCCTAAATTGGGCAGTCAAATCTCGTACTCTTAACCATCATCATCCCAGAATCTAAAGGTCCCAATGATCTGATTATTAGACTCCAAATATCAGCCTTGCAATGACAACTGCAAATCAGGACTACCAGCATAGGCTCTCTTCCTACCTTTTTACTTCAAAACCCTCTTCCTTAGAGGTAGCGTTATTTCTAAGGACGATATCTTGGCCAAATTTTCCATGAAGGTGTTCCCGCCTGCTCATTGGCGCAACGCTGGAGGGATACCATAATGCATTTGTGATAACGTATCGTGACTTATTGTCATGTGAGGTTCATGAAACGTTAAATTGCAAGAAAGCGCCCCTTACCGTCCATTGATGTGTGAAATTATAGTGTACGTTTTGATTTTTCAGATCCAAATACTCTGCGGTATTTCTTCAACCTTGGTTTTCAGGTAGGAAACGTTCTCATTAACTTTCTATGATGGTTCAAATTATTATCTTAAGAAGATCAGAAAGACTACGAAACTGACATTTCGAGCGTTAGCCTTCCGTCAAACGACTTGACAGTGACGTCAGAATGGCATCGGAGCCTCGTCGCTTTTATCTTTTCATCTTTTGGCCCGAAAATGTTTCAAGAAAATTTTTTTTCGAGAAAGGACGTGCCCTATGCACCCTTACCACGAAGCTGGCATTTTGGACGAGGCTGGACGAGCATCAAAATTTGCCAAGATGGCGAATGATGACTGTTTCGTGTTTGTCTGTAATAAGGACGAACTTCCAGATTCATATCAAATCCAAATTGCCAGCTGCGTGATAAGGCTGTATTGTGTCGAAGATGCGAAACGTTTCGTGCAACTTGTGTAGCCATAATTCCGCCACAAAATTTCGAGCACTTTTCACTGACAAATGCCTTTCTTGATAGTTTTGATATCCTCTCTAAATCCCAGTACGGTTTTCGGAAAGAGCATTTAACGCAGCATGCTATCGTTGATATTCATAATGCTATTCAAAGTAACAGGGGCCAAAAGTTTCTCGCTTGTGGAATCTTCATAGACCGTACAGCTTTTGATACCGTTGGTCATGCAATCCTCCTCAAGAAACTTCAGTATGGTATAACCGTACCATATATGATTGGTCTTCATCGCATCTTGTTGCTGAACTACTTTAACGACCTCTTCAATTCATCAAAGCTTTTGTTTTTTCTCTTTGATGATGAAACTACCTTGTAGGCTGAGAAAAATTTAAAATCTCCGCAACGGTCAGCAGTGAACTATAAGAAGTGTCAGATTGACTCAATGCAAACAAGCTTTCACTGAGTATTAAAGGACAAATCTTTTTTTTTTTGGTATTGACAACAATACTCTATAGAGAGCAAGACGTTAAGTTTCTTGGAGTTTTTCTTGATATAACCTGAGCTGGAAATTTCATATTACACTGAAAATTAGTAGAATCCTTGGAGTGGTTGCTCGTCTTAGACACTTCGTCCCTCTTTCCACTCGTTAAACTAACCAAGTATCGATCTCTGATCTTGCCTTACCTGTCTTATGGTCTGGCTCCCTGGAGACAAGCTGCCAAGAATCATTTTATCAAAACACGAATGTTACAAATACGTGCGCTCCGTCTTGTGTGCTTTTGTTAAGCCAGAACCCTCGCTGTCCCATTCTTTCTTTCTTCCAAAATTTAGGCTTAGAATATTCTCTTAGTTGAGTCGGTATTATCCCAATTGTTCGATGTTTCAAGAAGAACTGCACCAATTTATATATGTTAATCTGTTTCACAGCTAACCTCATGCTTCAACATGAAACTAGATTGTCTTCCTCTCGTAACTTCTAGGTCAAAACCTCGAGACCAAATCAAAATTAAAGGTCTTTGGCGAGATTTGGAGCTAAACTTTGGATCTCACTCCAGAATGACGTCCGTCAATTACCGAAAGAAACGCATCCAAAAGATGTTATTTTCGACGGTAGAAGTTGAGGATGATTATGTTGAAGCGTCCATTTTATCAGCGAAAATGCCACAATACTAAGCTTAAATATTTAGCTTCAACCTTTTCTCTCCTCACTTACTTACTATGACTTAAGGCTAGTTTCCGTGTGTTAGTAGCCACTCTTCATGAATTATTTATGAATTCGAGAAGTTTACTTATTGATTATGAGTGCAGTGTCTTTGTAACTTCGCCCGCCTCGCCTTTTGCCTCACCTTTTGCCTCGCCTTTTGCCACTTGCGGACGAAACGGTAGTTTGTCATATCATTATTAAGGTGGAATTGAATGTGCATTGAAGTCTATTTTATCACTCATCTCAGTTTTGTTATTTTTAGTGTCACTTGCAGATGCAAATGAGCCAGCAGATGTTGTATTTTCCTCAGCAAGCATTTCCCATG
>BLAZ01001501.1:1761797-1764297 GCA_014633955.1 Acropora tenuis
CCAGATTTATTCAACTACGTTGAAAAAGAGAAAAATAGCCATTTTCACCATTTTTCACAATTTAGTTATCATTTGTCGTATATTTAGTGTTTGTTGGAGGGTTGTGTTCAGAAATGTACCCAATTCATCCCGATCTCAATAAGCGTCAGTATATAAAGGTCACTAAGTGTCCTCCCAACTCTTCTCCTCAAGGAAACATAAACAGTAACCCTAATCCTATGCCTAAAGTTACAACATAGTGGGTCACCTGCTGACGTTTACCAAATTTAGCATGCATCCAATGACGTGCATTCATAGGCGTATGGGCTGGGGGGGCTGGGCGTGGGATTGGGCTGCACCCCCCGCTCCCTAAAAAATTTGGGCAACTTTGATTTCTTAGGCAGCAGAAACAATTTGGGCAAAGCCAATTCTTAAAAAAAGTTTGTGTGTGTTGTTGTTTTTTTTTTCGAAGAGAAATATTTCCTATTTTAAACTGAATCCAGCGTGGTAAAACCATTTAAATTGGTTGCCTAGCACGTGATGGGTTTCTGGTTGATTTTTAAAGGGATAATATCCTGATATACATGAACATAATTGTAATTGTGTTATTGTTGAGCACTGTATTGCACTGCACTAGGTAGTTTGTGTGGGATATTTAATTAGAGTCAATTTTGGAATAACTTTCTAGATTCATATCATCTGCTTCAGAACGATCATTTAGTGGTTAGTTAGTTATTAGGTTATTAGGTTAGTTATTTGGTGGTTTGCGCCACCATAACTCAACAACGTGTCAGTAACATCGTACTTATAAACACTGAAAGGGAATATGCCAACTCTGTAGTCAACAAAGATATAGATCGTACTATAGATGAGATCTATTTAGCTGTCGAAATGGCAAAGACAGCTATTTCTTTTAACGTGTTTTTTTGAGCTCTTATGATAGATTCGTATGTAACAATGTTTTCATTGCATATGTTGGCCTATGTTAGTGCATCGTTTGACCCTCGTTTCTTTTCGACTGTTTCGTAAAAATTTGGGCAACTTGCGAGAATTTTTAGGCAAATGCTTCTCTAATACTCCTCACACCCCTTCAAAAAATTTCCCAAAGGCCTATGCGTGCATTTCTAGACATAGTGTATTGGAGCCGTTTTTAGCTCCTGGAGAGCTTTCGGAATGATTGGGGAATCAGGATGTCAGGCGTAAACAATGGAAAGTTTGTAATCGATTTCCGATCGTCTCAAATTCGGCAGGCGCTTTCATGCATTCATTAAATGGTCACTAAGAATGCTCTTATTCGGATGAAATCGTAAAACGGAAAAATGTATTACACTACATTTGCAACCACTGTACAGACCTGTACAGGCTCGATAATTCGCTATATCACCTCCCTGACACAGTATCTTGCTTACTCCACGAGCTTACCACAGGACACCTTTGATTTACATTCAGGAAGTCTAAGATGGCTTTAGAGTCCATAAGTACACACTAGGCAATGATCCGCGTCGTTTCCTATCCATGCTATTGACAACTTGAAGTTCAGCTTCAAAATCAGCCATTTTTGAACAATTTGCGTCACTATGAATGACCATTTTTTCCACCCTTCAAAATCTTGTCATTTTCGAATATTGTTTCTTTTTTTTTTTACATGAAATAACTCTCACATGGTTCTTGGGTCCATAAATACACACTGTGACCTGAAACTGAGATCTTTTCAGCTGCCTCTTCGCCCGTTATCAAGCAGCCATCATCACATTTTGAGCCTTCGTAAGTGCTTAGGTCTGAACCACAAGGAAACAATATTTTCTGCGGCCGGCACAAAGTAGACCTAGATGCAAAAATCCCGAAAAATCGTCTAAGAATCCAATTGGATAATCTATCATGAATCTCCATTTTTTTCTAAACTCTGGTAAATTTCTCTAAAAATCTCTTAAAATCTCATGATCTTGTTCACGACAACTTGTTAGTGGTGTCTTAAACTTGTAAATATCACGATTATTCAGATTTATCTAGATTTATTTAAAAATGGTACTAAAAAAGCTCTAGACGTAGCACAAAGATAATACTGGGTATCCTATGTAAAATAGACGCCCGCACGCTAGCCGTACAGTGGCTAGTATTGCTATAGAGGGTAGGTACGTTATGTATGGGGAATTATTATGTACCCAATATATCTTATATCATATAGAGCGCTTATGTAAGGGACACAGACAGGGACACACGGAATACTCGTACTTTGACAAAAATGCTGATTACGCCGCACGTCTCAGCAGAGTCAGGTGTTTTGAGTCCATCGGTCTGGTGATTCGGGTTTTGTTGGCCAGATTCTTTTTTAAGCACAAAGTATAAAAAACGGGCGCTTAGTGTAAGGAGAACATTATAGCATGGGAACTCACTTTTGGTTTAAAAACTTTTCAATGGTGCCTTTCGAACGAGACAAGATCGAAAGTACTGCAAGTCCAACGAACGCTAGCAGCCCTGAAAACGGAACTGAGAGTACTCACACGTTTATTTCTTCTCTCGC
>BLAZ01001501.1:1777380-1782380 GCA_014633955.1 Acropora tenuis
AAAGATCAGACGAAGCGCTGATGACATTTAACGTGGTGAGTTGGAAGGGTGTTTTGGTGCCCAAGGTACAAGAAATTAGGATACTGCGTGAAGTTGTTCCCTGCAATGAATTGCGTGACATTTTCCTTTTACCTCGGTAACCTTCGTAACCTGTGACTGCTAGTTAACGCATGGTTTCCTAAAACCAAAGTGTGAGGCACCGAGGGATAATTTACTTTCAGAAATGGCATTTACCTTGGTGTGTGTAACCGCAGCTAATGTGCCTTCACGAAAGATCACCAACTGTCTCGCTCTTATGAAGAACGCGGCCAAGACTCGAAACTGTCGAACTTGGAAGGAGCGAGAAAAATGGGAAATCTGTCTCGAACACGAAAAATATTTTATCTATGAAATCGGTGAGTTTTCTATTCTTTAATCATTTTTCAAAGGCCCGTCCTGGTCAAAAAAACTCATTTAATTTGCAGTTTAAACAAAATTATTTTTTGGGTGGTCTTTAACGTACTAGCTATGCCCATAATTAATCGATTAATATCATCTATGTCTGGAACTTTTTTCATATCGTTGTGATTAATTCTGTTTCTTCTTCACAAATTCATCCATTTTCTTCTTGATTCGATCACGAGCAATTCGAAACGGTAGAATGACTTCTTTGTTATGCGCATCCATTGTTTAATGTACTCCAAGACCCCATCTGCGTCTATATATTAAAGGTGATTTGTCGTATCATCCTTTGATATCTCCAAACGTTTCATTAATCCTCCAATCTGCTCGTAAGGCGAGTGAGATTGCACATATCCGGCAGTAGAAAGTTCCTGTATTTCTTCGAGTGGTCGTACATGATGCATTTATTTTCCCGAACTTGCTCCGGTGAAAACTACAATACATAAATTTTTCCCACGCACACGTCTTCCAGAAAACTATTTTTGGCACATGATTCCAAATTCAAGAAAGCAAAAAATTCATTCATCTTAGAGGTTTTGTTGTGTATTATCGCTGAGTACTTTTACGAGTTGAGTCGTATTTGACGAGCCCGGAGGGCGAGTCAAAATACAAACTACGAGTAAACTTCTCAGCGATACTACACAACAAAACACAAACTACGAGTAAACTTCTCAGCGATACTACACAACAAAACAATTAATAAGAGATTTAGTACCCAACACGCCAATTTGTTTTGTCCGTGCGGGCGAATATTTACCGGAAATGCGTGACAGAAGTATACGAAGCGGAACGGAATTGTCGCGGGAAATCCAGCTAACTGATTGGTCAATAGCAGGAGAACAAGGCAAGCTCGTTTTTGTGGTTTTCGCCAAGCCATCACTGGCGCTTTTCACAACGGGAAAAAATCGTCTTTCGATCGTCCATATTACACATCATTCAAGTTTTTCACTTTAAGATTTCTTTCAAGAAAAAAGTTAGAAACAAAATTCGTTTTGACAAAAAAAAGACATTTGCGTGACTTTAATCCAATCGTCGCTTCCTCGTTTCGAGATAACCTGTCTAACCGGTCGTCTGGATTGCAAATACCGCGTGATATTTGTACTCGTTTTGGGCGTTATTTCCACCCTACGAAGTGCAGTCAGATAATAAGGTCGCCAAAAATCAAAATAAATGTCTCAGGTTCAGTTCACGAGCATGACGGAGTAACGCTTTCACACAACGTTCTCCACTGAACATTCATTGCAACATTGCAACATTCGCCTTTCACAGAAAAGAAAACGGCTAAAGAGAGGGTTTTGCCTTTTGTAACTTTGAACCACCTAGCAGTTACCAATCTAAAACAGATATTGATGGAACAATTGAGTTTCACACAAAATCAGCCTTTGCTGAAAATTGTTTATTTGAAACCTCCGACAATATTATTCAAGAGGTAAATCTCTTTATAAGGATTCGCTCAGTGTTAGCCATCAAAAATCAAACTAAGGCTGTCGTGCAAGACGGCCGCCGGCCGCCAAAACTAGACGAGGAGTCAGTGCAGGGCTGTCAATTGACTCTCTTTAGTACTGTCTCATACTGGTTTATCTGAGTAGCCAGAGTCGGTTAAACCAATTCTTCGTGTCGCCTTCGAAAGGATGAAATGCTAACCTGAAGAATTCCAACAATTGCTTCCCAAGAAAAACAAGGGGATCGTAAATGTTCGAGTTTATCGTTCGTTACCTCGTGGCGTTTGCAACCTTTGTCCTGGCTGTGAAACATTCAGTTGGGCGCCTAGTAAGATACTTGCAGCAGATCATAATAATCTGCATTTTCGCAGCTTTTGGTCAGAATTCAGGTTCCTCACGGGCTCTGCAAGTGCTGTTCGTTGTTTATATGTCATTCGTAAAGAATGAAAGAGTGCATCATCTATCCAATAATTGATGCCTCGTTTGAGGTAGAACTTCAGTCTCTATATAAAGCTCACTAATCACGAATCAAGAGAATTAAGGACACTTAAGATTTCGGAGAAAAATTTCGAATTCACGTTGATTCCTTTCTCGACAGCGAGGGCGGGCCCCCGTTTTATAGTTTGAGCAAGCACTTGGCAAACACATAACATGTCACATAGACGCAAGGACTTCGGGAAAACATAATTCAAGATACACAAAGTGAATTCCTGTTCAGGAAAAAAAAATTACTTTGCATAAAAAAATATGCATGGTAGCTGAATTAATCACACATATATAAAAATAATTCCAGACGAAGGTGATATTTATTAGAGGCAACCAAAGAAATGATTTTGTTCCAAGCGCAAATAAAATGTGTTATTTTAACAAGGAGGGGCCGCGACAAGGATACGGCACTGACTGGTAACTAGTAAGCGTATTTAGTCGAAAAAATATCCAACTTTGTCAGTCCGATCGTAATCATTTTAAATGGGCGTATTGACAGGTACGTGATTGCCAGGGTCCTAAGAAAATGATAGAACATGCTAGATTGAATAAATTTGGTCAACGGTCAGAACTTTGTGAGTCACACTTTGAACGCTTTGTTATCTGCTGATCTCTCAGCCTCGATCTTATTGGTCCTTGCGTTCATTCAACAGGAGATATAAAACGTATTTATATGCAAAGTCAAGGCCGTTGTTTCGAAACCTGGGCGTTTCGTTGGGTGCGGTTAACTTTCCATCTGCGCGAAAAACCTTGGAAATGGCGAACGGAACGAACGATACTGGAGGCACAGAAGCAACAAGCGCGGATGTAACCAACAAATTTATATCATCGCTAATTCTCAATTTGATCATCGCTGTTGTGTGCTTGGTTTTATTTTGCATGCTTAGGCGAAAGCATCAAAGAATATATTCACCGAGGCAACTTCTGCTGGAAACTCCAGTACCCGTCGCTCAACGCACGCCATCGATATTTTCATGGATTCTTCCAGCTTTCTTCGTGAAGGACAGCGAAGTTTTCCAATACGCGGGAATCGACGCGCTCGTTCACATGAGGTTTTTGAAACTGTGCTTTAAGATATCCCTGGTGCTGTTGCCGTACGGCTTGATTGTCTTGATTCCCATAAATTATTTTGGCGGGCTGGAATTGCAAGGGCTTGATAGGATAGCGCTGTCAAATATCGAGTTGAAATCGTCCATGGTCTGGGCTCATGTTGTGGCAGCCTGGTTGTACACATTGATTATCTGTTACCTCTTCCATCAAGAGTGGAAAGCGTTTATTTCGTATCGCCAACAGTTTCTTCGCCAAGGTTTTGCTAATCAGTATGCGGTTTTGGTGAGAGATTTGCCTGCCAAGGTGAGCCACTTATGCTTTGTACCTAAAATTATAAATTCAATATTATTATTCTCATTGTTTTTATTTACACAATCAAGCGGAATAAGCGTATATTATCATCGAAAACCCGACTTTCCCTAGTCGTGTATTACCTAACCTAACAGCTGGAGATGAAAGTGTTTTTCTGTGTTATTAATAATGAATGTATCAGAAGTGTGAAGCGAATAAATTTCTTTGATCGTCCCAATTTGCAATAAATTTCCATAAATTGCTGACCGTGACAAAAGACGTGAAAGACGATCAGCACCATCATTCCACGAGGCCACAACAAAAAAACACTCAAAATACATTGCCATCAAAGACGTTAATCAAGAAAGATCCTTCGCAATTATTCAATCATGAAGAGGAATCATAATTCCAAATACGTTAGCATTTACAGCTAAATGCCAGAATTGCGAGGAGTGATTGAGATGAAAGTCAAATACGTGGCGTTGATTGAAAGTTTCTCGACGTTGGACGCACGTGCTTAAATTTTCAATACAAGAGAAAGCGACGCTTAAAGTCCAATTCAATGAACACTGTTGCACTTAACCCATAACCCAGCAGAAAATCTAAACCACTAGAGTTGCATAACATTAAAATTTTGCTTTCCTCCTTTAACCACATGAGATATGATGCTAATTAACTATTAGCCCATGAGGCGAAGCCAAATGGGCTATTGACCCTTGAGGGCGAAGGGTCTAGTCAGACAGAATAAAGCAATAATGAATTCAGCAAAAAAAAAATTTATTTGGGAATAAAGCGAAATAAATAGGTTTACAAAACCGGCGAACTTCGCTACTTGATGACTATTACTAATAGACCTGTAGTAGCATAGCCAATCAAAATGCAGGATTTGCATTAGTCCACTAGTTGGGTGATAGTAATTGTCATTATTGTAAAAGCCTTTTCAAGTATCGACTCAAGCAGAAAGGCCAGTGAGGCTTTTTTCATTCCCAAACCAAGAACAATTTGTAATTTAATTTAATGTATTTTAATTTAATCCAGTTTTGCACAGAAGTGCAAGGTGATATACAAATGTCTGATGTGAGGTATTATCACCTCCCTGGACCGGGCCATACGCTCTCAAAGGACAGGCACAATACTGGGAAATTTATGCCCTACTCTTTTTGAATAGTGTTTGGGTTCTTTTATTTCCCACATTTAACTTATAACATGGAAGATATTGTGAGATGGAACCTGTGGCTTTAGTCTTAATCGGAGGAAACTTGAAAGTCTAATCATATGTGGATGCAATTG
>BLAZ01001501.1:1960335-1962835 GCA_014633955.1 Acropora tenuis
TCGTTTTCCCGCGTTGCACTTTAAAGCGTGGAGAAATAATAACCATGAATTCTATTTGTTTGATAATGCACCTTGACATGTTTAATTTTATTTTTTAACGTTTGGACATGGAGTGGATTATTGGAAGCAAAAGCTAGGATTTATTAAGGAAAAGAGTTCAGAGTTTGTTCTCTTATCTTTATAGTTTCCTTTACTTCGAAATTGTTTGCTTGTTTGTTTCAAGTTGTTTTGTTTTACCTGTTTTAAGCTATTCCTCGGCATCCGACTCGAACTTATCTGTTTATAAAATCAGTTGCATTTATTCTTCGATTCCGGAGTCTGCTAATTCACCTCCCGCTAAGCAGTCTCTGCTCTGTTCGAGTTTTGGAGAGAGAAAGCATTTGAAATTTGCCAGAAAAATGATCGATTTCTAATTATAGCTGTCACCGTCTTAACTGGTTTGTCAGCAAACAGAAAAATTACAGTCGCCTCTTACAGGTGCATGTGTTTGAGAATGTTCCTTCGATTTCTTAAGAGCTAGTCATCTTCGGAGACGTAGGGGTTTTGGAGTAGAAAACTTTAAGAGGTGAGTACTAACATTATCGGTTGAAACAAATAACTTAAACGCGAAAACGCTTCCAATGGAGGTAATAATATTTGATCATGACTAGCAAACATATTCGTTTTTTACTTTTAAGTTCATCTGTTGAACGCCGTTTGCGTTTTATGTAGACGGACGCGATAATTTCATTCCCTTTTAGGTTTTTTTTAGACAATTTCCGATGTGTTGTTTGTCTGAAAGTTCTAAACAAGTCTTGAGCTGTCAAATGCAAAGTCGTTCTTTAAAATGTCTAATAAGATATTCAACGAAAAAAAAAAGATTTTTTTTCTCGCCCCGTTCTACGTTACGTCATTGGAAAGGACATCTTTAAAGAGCTAGACGACGTCGATTTTGATTTCCCTGATACCTCGAACTTCAAAAACTGCTCTGTGGGTCTCCGCAGGACAGTCGAGCTCTTTTAATTCTCGCTAATATATGCAAGACCACAAATCGATTTTATTTCACTCTTAGTTAAGCTTAACTGACCTTTTGAGTCGATTGGTGCCTTCTTTTCAACTGCAATGCAAGGTATCAGCTGTTTCCGATGGCACACTGCATTAGCTCGACGCGTAAACAATGCATTGAGCGTCAGCTCGTCTAAGTACTAAAAAACCTTTTGTTTCACATCACCGAAAAAGTCGTACGACGAGTCACTTCTCCTAATGATCGACGCTCCGTTGCTAGGTTTACTAACGACTCAAAATATTCGGCCCGCAAATAAAATTGCATGTACTTTACAGAATATATCCGGCCTCGCTTCTTGATAAACAAATTAACCCGGACCTGGTCACTGTCTATCCCTAGCATGTTGTCACTCTTTGGGGCTTTTACCCTTTTAGTCGTATTTGATTTTTATTTGGTTTTCGAGTCATTTGAGTGGATTAACTGTAACTGGCGCAGTAGTAAATTGCACGCACTTAACCCGACTCTCTCCAACAATGAACAAAGATTTTTTCTCTTTGCCTGGCATCAGCTTAGCCTGATACTGATGTTGAGCAAGGAAGTAAACTTTCCAATAGCAGATAGGAAAACTAGTTTGCAAAAATAACTTATACTCCATTCTCTGAGGAAAAAGTTAGTAACCAAAAACAACGCTGACAGGATGTGAGCAAAGGGAAAACAATCATTTTTGACGTCTACATTGAACAGTTGACAGTAAATAATCTAATCTTGCATTTTATCATTTGATAAATCTTTTCCTTCCTTTTCATTGGCCGAAAGCCTACCACGTGACTACAAATAACTACCTACAACTAAGTGTTTTGCTGCTAATAATATTCTGCTCATGCGTAATTTAAAACCACGCTCTTGTATGAAAATGGCAGATCGATTCTCCGCCGTGCTGTCAGAGAGTGATATGACATCTTTAGTTGATCGAAAGAATGATAAAACAACTATTGAACGCGGTTATCACAAAATATCAGGATTTGTCAGTGACTCGCACATCAACAGAGCATTTGCGTCAGTCTTCGGCTCCGGCAAATAATTAATCTGCTCCCCGCTGGCAAATCACGATGTTTTTTTTGCTCCACCATGTTAATTATTTTTGTCAACACGCAGAACGTTCTCCATTTCGGAATTTTCTTTCGTTTGGGTGTTGGTTTTTGGAAGAAGGTTATTGCCAATTTATCACTTCATAGAACGACAACAGAAACAAAGGATAGAAAAAAGCCGATTGAAATAATAAGAAAATTGCGTGAAGAAAACATCAAACATTTCTTAATTCATCACTTTAGGCACGCTGAAAAAAAGATATGGAAAATAATTTACCTTAGATCAACGACTAGGTTTTGGCGTACTCTGCGAACGCACTAACGCGTTGAAATTGTCACCCATCACTTCTCCGATGACAGTTGTTAGATTTTAAAAATATTCCACTCTCTCAAATAATAAAACTACAAAACAAAACACTTCGCATAA
>BLAZ01001501.1:2233738-2237754 GCA_014633955.1 Acropora tenuis
AGTGCTCTGTGTGATAAAGATGAAGTGGTTGCAGTACAGTTGCTGTGATATAAAATAATTTGTTAACCAACAAATAGGTAGTTCAATTTACTAGCCCTTTGTTCTTTGTATTTAGTGTCAAATTATATTAATCCCCCCTCCCCAATTTGAAAGAATTCTTCAGACTGGCATATAAAATCATTCAATGTTTCTTTTGTCTGTTGTTAGGCCATTGAGGGCTTTGGCACCCTTAGACTTGGAAAGTGGCAGCAGATGATGGTACCTATAAAGGAAATGACTGATGTAATGAAAGTTGTGAAGGAGGTAGTTTCTATCAAACCCAAACAATGGGTCAGGTTGAAACGGGGCATTTACAAAGATGATCTTGCGCAGGTATGTTCATATTGGCAGGGACAACCATCTATGCTAGGCTAAGGTCAAATTACAGAGACAGGATATGCAAAAGGTTAAAGAAGACTTGGAAACTTATAAAAAAAGACAAGTATACTCCAACTAAATGCTGAACAGCACAATCTACAATTTCTAAAATATTACTTTGCTGACCTTAAGGTATACTTGTGTATTCCAAATTGCAATCAAAGTCATGTGTTTGTTTGCTGTTTAACAACTTACATGTACTACATTGTGATTGGATGGCTTGTTATTTTCAAAAAAAAAATTCTTATTGAAAGCAATGATGGGCGGGTCTTAAATAATTTTATGTTCCTTCATCTGTACATGTATAATAAAACTTAATAATCATACTTTTTGTTTTAACAGGTGGACTATGTGAACACAGCCAGGAACCAGGTAATGTGTAAGCTTATCCTATGCAACATGTGGCCAGATACATGTGTACATGATTAAGTACTATAAGAATGTGTATTAATGATGCAGTGGGACTCTATAAAATGTTTAAAACATAAAAATCCTGTGTTTCTTTGTTGAAACAAACACCTACAGTATTTTACTGGTAGGTAATTATTTATGGTTAAGATTAGGTTTAAATCATGGTCGAAAGAGAGACAAAAATCAAGTTACTCAAGATGATGAGACAAAATCTGACTCTGCAAAGAGTATTCATTTCATAAAGTTGTTAATTCAAATCATCTTGATGGTTAAAGCATTCCTGCCCTTTACCGATTGCAAAGACCAAGAACCCTCTAAATGAAACTGTTTGCATCCAGTGAACGTAATAAACTACAATATTTTTCATCCATTGTTGTTGTTTGTTAGGTTACACTGAAGATGATTCCCAGAATTGATTACAGCAGATCAAGAGGATTAGCTAAGTCAGCTGAGGTAAATAAAACAATGGCACATTTTCAGCAAAGTTGAATGTAGGACATGTTCTTGGAGGTGTAAGGATTTCCATTGTGTTAAAACACTCTCCTATGCCTTTCGTCCCAACATAAATGCCTTTGTCGCATATGGAGTTTGGGTGCCCAGGAACATGAAGCTAGAACTGCTGACCCCAAACCCAAGTAGCTAGAACACCTGTGAGCGTGCCCTTCTTGCAACCCGCCCACGAGCACCGCCTGCCAGAAAAACCCGTCCTTAGCCGCTGCCCCTACCCCAGCATCCATCACTCTGTCCTGGAAGAACATTGGAGAACCTACTGGGTAGATAATGAAGAAGATTATAAAAAGGGGGGGGAAGGGAAAGGGGTGGGGAGCCTAGAAAATGCAACCTACATGATGATGGCCTGTGGGCTGAGCAAAGTAAAATAACGTGTAATGGTGCACGCATTGCTCTATCAAGACCACCGCTTTCCCAGTGATTGCCCAAAAGGCATGAAGTCATGCCCAACACTATAATTCAATGCTGGGAAATGCCACAATGCTACAGGCCTACTAGCAGACTATGGTGCTCACAAACACCAAGACTACATCAAGACTACACCACGCACTGAGAATACTAGCTCCTTGTTGTTAACTGAGTTAAATTACATTTAACTCCAGCAACCATGAGCACCAAATTTCTGAAGCACTAGTTGCAGTACCAGTGGCGACAGGGGAAAAAAGTTAATATTGGAAAGAGCTGGGAAACAAGCCAAACAAACGAACGTCTAAGGTGTCTCTGCAATGCTCTACTGCACTTGAGCCAGCTACTTTGGTGATGCCTTGAGTGCACACACTTCTGTAGGATGACAGTGCTTTCTAGCCAGCACAAGTCATTAGATAATGTACTAGCTCATCTCTTTCTTAAGTACTAGTTCATTGGAAAAGAGCACAGACTTGCCCCGTGGCTGTAGCAAGCAGCTGTGCTTTTTGCATCTAACTCTCTTTTAACAAAGAAGTTAAGTTTTACACAACTTGGAATCAATTTGTCCTGAACTTACAGGATGCTGGTGAAAAGAGAAAGAAGAAAAGAAGACCAGCCCCAAAGCTGTTTGATGCAGATGCTATAAGGTAAATTTGCATCTTGCATAAGGGTGGTAACATTCTTCGAGTCAAACTGTAAGTGAACCATTTACAGTTTACGTATACATTGACAGTAACGACGGCTTGTGTTCTTACGTTACATCTACACATGTAGAATGCATTGAATGAAAAAAAGATTGGATTGAATGAAAAAAAGATTGCATTGAATGAAAAAAAGATTGGATGTTGTCCAGTCTGATGAATGCACTCTTGTTGCAGTTGTACAGAATTGTTTGAGTTTAAAATTTCCCTTGTTTAATATTCACATTCATCTTATTGGGTGGTGAAGTTTTGAAATCAGAGAAGATTAGTTTGAAATTCTTGCTGTTGCCAGTAAAGAGAGGAAAGAAGTTATCATCTCAAACCATTTTGCTGAGTTCACTGTGTTTTTTTTTTTGCATTTTATAGAGGAATTGGTGGAGAGATAGGGCAGGATGGAGATTTTATGATCTTTGAAGGCAGCCGCTATCGTGGGGGATTCATGTACAAGACACTGGCTATGTCAGCTATAGTGAGTGCATGCACAAAATTAATGATGTAGCGTAAATGTTTTTTCAACTAGGTTAGGGTGAGGGAATATAAATATATTTTTTGCTATTCTAATGAACTAAAACAAATCTTAAATAGAACATGTAATTGTAATCGTCTGTAATTTAATGTCTAACCCAAGCCCAAATACCTACACACTTACAAAATAAGTAAATAAATATTACCAAAACTAGCTCTACTCTAAACCTAACCACATATTTTTATATTGTAACTGCTGAGGCCTTATCTAAAATAAATGTAATACCTCATGAACAGTGCCATACCATGTACTGTTCAGTGATAAACAGAGAGATGCGAAGAGAAATAATTCAATAATGAAATGTCATTGGTTAGAATAGAAATAATTTGAACATGTTTATTTTTGGCTTAGGTTAACACCCCCTCTCCCTGGTTATGGTTAAAAAAGATTCTGCAATGGACCCTTTGCAAAAAGTATTATTATTTTATTTATTAATTTTATTTATTTTTTGCCTCACTCTTCTTAAATAATATTGACTGGATAATGAGAAAGCAGATTCAGTGACATTTAACATTTTGTCCTCCTCACATCTTACAAATTTTCCTAATGCAAGCTATAACTGCACAACCAGGTTGTTGAAGGTATCAAGCCAACTTTGCTAGAACTTCAGAAATTTGAGACAGCACCTGAAGATGTTGAACTTGAAGGTAAGTTCATGTGTTCTCTCTCACTTGTGGTTCCAAAATGTAATGTCCATAGCAAGTTAAACAAACAGGTATAAACACAACAGTGAACTTCTGTTCCTTTGTGGTGGTGTGTATGTGGAGCACTTGGTCGTGCCATATAGGGGCAAGCCAAATATGGAAAACATGTACAGTATAAGTACAGTGCACTGTGATGAACTAGCAGAATATATGGATTTCTTATTACAGAGTATTTTCACTCATGTGACTAGTACCCATGTTGGTTTAACAAATCTCAAGCAAATTAGTTTATCATAATAAAATTTTTCTTTTGTTTAGTAACACTATCATGGTTTTTGCATTGTCAAGGGGAAACACTCTGTAAAATAATGTTTGAATTATCTTGGAAAATTGGAGCAAAAA
>BLAZ01001501.1:2285431-2287931 GCA_014633955.1 Acropora tenuis
TTCAGAGTGAGTCTGATGTATAATAATACAGGTTAACTGCCGATGATAACAACGTCTATTCAAAACACACTTCTAGTCACCTTGTCAAAGGCTCGTGGAGGTTGTCGTTGTTACAAAAATCCACTGGACTGACATCCTTGGAGTCCTCAACAAAGACCACTGATGCTTCATCAAGAACATCGTCATCTTGGTTGTTCCAGCCATGTTCCACAAAAACGCCCCCAGCAACACCATTAAATACCCAATAACGTGCGTTATTACGGTCAAATCCGATAGGAACCAGCCTCTTTGTGTGTTTACAATGAGTCATTGTTTCCTGGAGAAAAAAAGTAAAAAAAAAAAAAATGACAAATGGGGTCATTGGCTGAAGACCACTCGACAAGTAGAATACACACACTATTCAACATACAGCTATTTCATTGTGGCCAAACGTAAGTATTAGACGCACGCTAAAAAAGTGTCACGAAGTGTCCCGTTAAATCTAAGCATAAAAATCTAGTCGTAAGACGAGGATCACCAATGTTTTTACGTTCGAGTGAGGCCTAACACCACTGTGAAGTTATATTCTCAATTACTCCTTTAGAGAACAACCCTAGTGCTGGAATTGGGCCCACACAAGCACAGAGAAAAACTCTAACCAAGGTGGGATTTGAACCCACGACCTCCGGATTTCGTCTCACTTGCTCACCACTCCTTTGAACCCTAACTTCATTTCTACGAATCGATACTTGCTCATGCGCATTCCACCCATTCGTAAGAGTACGAATTCTACCTTGCGAGCATTCCACTGGCTGCCTCATCAATAGGAGCCAGATAGTAGACTGGTAGGCTCAACGTGTTGGCACATCATTGCGTGTGCGCATGCGCGTCCAGCAAGACTCTTTCAGTCTTTTCTAGCGATCAAAACCCTTAGGGAGTCAGTCTGACAGCTCTTTCCTCACAGAATAGACCCATTCGGCTTACTTCGATGTTGTACCCAATTCAAACCCTTTGGGAATAAAACGTTTTGTTCTAGGTATTTCTATATCATTCAAATATGAATGCTACGTTATAATGCAAATACAATACACAAAGAATCTTAAGCCCAGGAGATTTGAAATGGGTACAACATCGAGTAGGCCGAATGGGTCTGTTTAAAATAAATCATACGTTTACAACTCACATTCCAGCGCTCTTCATTTTCTTTTCCTAACCTGACATTCAAAGACAAAACAAAAACATTCACAAAGTTGGACGTGATCATCGCTGTTATGAGCACTACTTAAGCAGCAGAAGAAGCCTTTGAAAAGACTTGAATCCTGACCTCTGCGATAACCTTCCAGAGGTCAGGGTTCAAACCCTGTTAAGGTCTGAAAAATAGGCCATTTCCGAGTTCACCTCAGCCTCAATTTCAAGGTGAGTCTGAGTGTGTCTTTTTTATGAATATCAGCTTTCATTCATATTGAGATTAGAACCAAGTGCCATAACAAACATTTCGCACTTACACTCGCTTTGAAAGAGAGACTGAGGGTAACTTGGAAATGTTCTATTCAGGTCCTCCTTTAACTGATCGAGGATTGCTCACTCCTGCCACAATTACGTTAAACTTTCGGTTTCACTCCATGGTTCAAAATATGCGAGTGTTACGAATATTCCATACTGACAAAAAAATTCGAACAATTTATGCAATGAAATGCATATGTATTTGGAGTACGTTAGAAGTGATCCTGGCACTTTCCTGGACAATTTAAGCAACTGTTTCTTATTGACACCTGTAAAATTCGGGTGACTTCAAAGGGACTCGTGGAGCATTGCACCGGCACAGCAAGGGTCATGGGTTCGAATCCCGTTAAAGTCGCCTGAATTTTAATTTTCAGGTGTCTATAGGGGGTTTTCACCTGACATCATCGCTGCCGAGTGACTGCACAACATTTCACGTGATTGAAAACCATCTATTAAATTGTCCAGGCAAGTGCGAGGATCACGTCCTCATTCCGTAATTCTAGTAGTCTCAAATTGATTCCAGGGTTTTTCTCTTGTCACTATATTTTGGACAAAAAGGGAATCTTGAATAAAGTGAATTAGCAATTCTGAACTAGTAAGAATCTCTAATTCGTCATAAGACAAGAAATTTCGAGGTTGTTCCAGTTAATCTTCATTCCAGAGTAGTGACAATCAAGCACACCCAAGATTACCTCGCTGCGATTAACGCGAATGATGTTTGTTTTCTCTTGGCTTATTTCCCCCTAAAAAGTTCCCTTTCCCTCACCTCTCGTTCAATTCTTTCATTTTATTTTCTTCTTTGTTTGCCATGTCTTCTCTTCGTTTCCTTATTGCCTTTACCACATCTGACTCATTGTCCGTCTTCTTCGAACCCACATCTTTGTTTTTCTCTTGAATTGCTTTCTGTTCTCCTGTATTGTTGTTAACTTTCGATGCTAGACCAGTGGGGACTGGACCACTCACTGCCTCTCGGCTTGTATTTAACTTTTCTGCAGGATCTGTGACAACAAGCGAGCAT
>BLAZ01001501.1:2311814-2314314 GCA_014633955.1 Acropora tenuis
GCAGAGCAAACCGTTGCTCAACCAACTGAGCCACCGCTCCGCAGAGAGCAAGAATGATTTTCAAATAACTTAACAGAGGGTAGACTCTGTATATGCACTAATGTACTTTTTGTCTGTCCTATGTTACAAGAACCACCCTGGTAATTCCAAGCTTCTTTGTTCATTCATTTTATTCTAATGTTATTGTTCTAATTTGCCTTGATTTATAAGGACTGTTGGACAAATCTTGGTTACCAAATAATGTGAACAACATGCAGTAATGTTTTACTGTTGTCTTCTTTGCATATATAGATTCCATCACTGGCAAGCTTGTTGTTTCTGTTGAAGGACTGTCTCTACATTCCAGACCTTAGTATCACAGAGTTGGAGCTGAGTTTTGTCTATGCTAACAAGTCATCTTTGCTAGCCAGAATTTACACTGCCCTTTTAGTGACTCCACATCAGAGGAAGAGGTAAAAACAAGATTTTACTTTTGTAGTCAAAATGTGTTATGAATAATTCCACTGAAAGGGATAAAATTAATGCAGGGGTTTCAATAAATTTTGGCACAAGTGGGTAGTTCAGCATGACAGGCGGGTATTATTTTGGAAGGCCTTCCTTTCTAGGGGGTCCGGGTGCATGCCCCCCCCCCCCAGGAAATTTTGAAATCTTAGACTCTTGCCGATGCATTTTCCTGCATTTTGAGGTCTATTTTTAAAAAACTGAACATGTACTCAAATCGATGCTCAAAGTGCACTAGTAATTTTTATCAACAAGAAAAAAGGAACATGATATCAAAGAATAACAGAAAGTTGGCCCTTTCAATGTCCTTAACTAACATTAAAAAGAATCGTTATCTTTCTATCTCTCTTATTTTGACGGTGGAGCAGAATATTCTAATAATGATGACCTCTTGATAACCATTAGTATTGATCCTAAGTCCCAGTTTCCTGTCAATTTCAGCTAATGCCTTGCACCTTTTTTCACTTAGTTTTGAAACGTTGTTTATTACCCATGGGTGTAATTGGGCTTTGCTTCACCTTTTGCGGTTCAAAAGGTGGGACACACCCAGAATGTCTTTTCTTTTATTTTTGCTTTTGTTTCCTCTAACACAGGACTTACTTTTGCCAAATTTTTTAGTAAGAATTCTTAGCTAAAAACCTTACTTACTTTTGTTTGCGGCTACAAGCGGGTATCAGGCTCGTTACAAGCGGGTAGATCTACCCACTATCTTTTGTACTCAGGATCTGTAGGATTATGATCAGTTCTATTATTTTTTGTGATATTGTAATCATCATTATTAGTTAAATCCAACATCATTGTTACTGTCATTATAATAAATACAGGCCTTAACCGCGATAGTGGATTGCTACATGTATATGTACACTGTACCATGAAGTGTACGTTAATTTCTCTCTTGGTAATATTTGAATAGCCTGTTTAAGAAACCCCCTATGAAATTCAAAGTCTGGGAATCCAAATTGTGTGACAGAATGAACATTTGGTATAAAGCTGCAGAGAAGGATGGACAAGAATTGGTAAGAATTGTTGATATCCTTAAATTAGCTTGTCATGTCGATCCAAATTCATGCTCATGGCCACACCAGAAAGGGGAAGTCAGGGGGGTGCAAGAGATTCAGTATCTTCAACCATTTCTCTTAAGCCTGAGAACCTGTCCATGCATGCATATCACTCTCTTCTGGATTACTCAATATCAATTTTTTTGTATTACTTATCCACTGTGAAGTGATAGCCAACTGTTTCCCCACAGTATGTAATGTATAGGCCAGTTTCCTTTCACAGTTTACTGAGAAAGAGTCAAAGAAATAATCGAATAGACTGCTCACTTCCTAATAAAGGTGGTTTGAGGGAACAGAAAGGTAGCAATAAATTTAAAATATCTCTCTTGCATTTTAGATTTGTCATCAATATGGATTAGATATGGCTTTGTTTGATGTACTAGGTGAGTGACACAGAATTAAGAAAATGTTATAACAATTTCTTTAGCAAGATGAACACACATAAAAGAAAATCATTGTCACAACTGAAAAGTGTTTTTTCATGCATGGCAATCAGCTAGCTCGGAGGTTATTATGCAAGTGCTATCAACTCTGAAGAAATGAGGACAAAGAGAATGGTCTCCTGCAGGCAGACAGACACAGCTCATTTACCACTTCTTAGCATACCACTCTTGCAAAATTAATAGAATACTTAGTCAGTTTTGAGTGTGGTCATCGTAATCTATAGCACATGTGAAAATTTCACTATAATTATTGTTATGTCAATAACTTCCCTTTTCAGGTGACTTAAATCCTCTCTCAGATAAGTCTTACATGGATCTAACCCTCCATCAACGAGTCTGGATTCTCAAATGCCTTTGCGACAACAGTCTTGTAAGTGACAATCTGTTTCAATATGCAGTGACAGCATATTGAGTGATACAGAGATTTCACAGTGTACTTGCCTAAATGTTTGCATAATTCTTCATAATATGTCCCAAGTGAACATTTTCTTTTATTTC